>VZRH01007436.1:0-11844 GCA_013397555.1 Urocynchramus pylzowi
ATGTCAGAGTGGCTGTAGCAGGAGGAATTGCTGGGGGAATGGGGCTACAGCCAGAATTAACACACATGGGGTCTGTAAAGGGAGACTCTGTTGTTTTGGAAATAAGGCCAGTTCAATTAGCCTACTTGAAGTTCCCAGAAGATCTCAGGAGAACAAAGAAAAGATGGCTGATGTAAGATTTTCTGGGTTTTCTGGATGTCAAGATCCCAAGGCACAGCTCCTGCTTTCCTGGCATTCCTTTCTCCATTTTGATTAAGGGGACAAGAATAATTTCCTAGAATGAGCAAGTCAGGGGAAAAAAATAATCTCTCAGACTCAGTTAAATAGGTTTGTCTAATTTTTCATTCCAATCTAATCCCGTGGGAATTACTAGGCTAAGATTGCCACTTCTACCACCCAAGTTACTGACTCCCATTGCCTTTCCCAGATTTGCCAGAATTCTCCCTCTGATGAAGTTTTCCCCATTTCTGTCCTGAAGAGGATTCCATTAATATCTCCCGTCCTTTTGCTGGCAGTCTCTTCCAAAATGCACAACCCTGATTTCCTCAGCAGGGGTGGAATATCTTCTCTTATTAAAAATACCAAAACACAAGCCTAGCCAGAGGTGTGTTTTATTTGACGTGAAGAGATGCAGTAAAAATGCTTCCCTGGGACAGCTTGTGTTTCAGCCATCCTGCAAGGATTTGGCAAAGGTTTCCAATGTTCTGCTGGACTGTCGGCTTGAGACTTTGTTAACCCCTTTCAAAAATGGCAGTTTCCACTCTTTCCGAGTGCAGATGGATGGAAATTTCCAAGCCTTTTGTCTGGAGCTATGGCAGAGGCAAAGAGAAAGCCTGAGTTTCCTTTGATTAATCACAGGGGAATGGAATGGAGAAGGATGATTAAAAGCTTCATTTCTAAAATTGGCTCCAGCAGCAGTTTTCAAACATGCAGTGACCTAAGGCAGTGACCACCAAAGTATTCCTTCCCATCATCACGCATGGGAAGAAGGTTGACCTGCTGGAGCTGATCAGGAGAAGGCCACCAAGATGATCCAAGGTCTGGAGCACCTTTCCAATGAGGAAAGTTGGGACTGGTCAGCTCATAGAAGAGAATGTTTTGTGGCATTTCAGCCCTTGAAGAGAGCCAGTAAGAAAGATGGGGATAGACATTTTTGCAGGGCCAGGCATGAACAAGGCAGAATAGTTTTAAACTAAATGCAGGCAGATTTAGATTAGAAACTGGGAAGAAGTTTTTTACCATGAGGGTTGTAAAGCACGAACAGCAGCAGGTAGAGGTAATGGGATGTCCTCACTGAAGGTGAGGAACAATGATCCCAGGACTCATCCATCACCAAAGTGGTCACTTTGCTGCTCATTCCTCGAGTGGTTGGGCCAGCCATGAGCTATCTTACATCACACTGATATTTACATGCAGCCTTCAGGGCACATCACAGGACTTTGAGTCAGCAGACTTAATAATTAGATCATATGATTAAAGATAGGTTATTTATGGCTTCTGTAGCTAGAGCACAGTTTTCTTTCCCATGTAAACCAACTAAAGGTAAGAATTGTTCTCAAATGCTGTGGGATCAAAACCTTCACCAAGTGATTATGTGCAGTGCAAACACACAGAGAATGAGAAGCCAGGGAGCTCTCTCAACTCAGAGGAGAAATCAGCTGATACAGGTTCTGTCTCTCAAAGCCCAGTGATCATAAATAGCAAAGTTTGGGCTTGTCAGTGCTAGAACATATTCTTTTTCTATTTAAAATTCTTGAAAAATGGGAAAATTACATTAAAACAGACATCAGCAAATGGCATTCTAAAGACACCTCTGGCAAGTAGGAGTCAGCTCCTCCTTGGGTTATCAGCTCTTTGCAGGGCTACACACGTTATGGGAAAGTGTATCCAGAAGACAGAGCATTTCCAAATGGAAGTGTCTCAGAAAACAGGTTGTGGTTAGCTACAGCTGACAGAAATTCACTAATATGTGAACAAAGGCTGTCCTTTTAGCAATTATTCCACGGCCCCACAGTAAAGAAAGAAGATGCTCCAAGCCTCAGTCCCATCATTTGCACTCCTGCCAGGCATAACACACTGCAGGGCAGTTACAGCACAGTTTGTGTTGTACCAAAGCAAGCAGACTCCCACTAGACTGAAAGAACGAGAGCAACGATCCCACTGCAGCTCGTACCTGCTCCACTAGAAAAGGAAGGGTGAATTTTTGGCTTCAGATTCACAAGATCACAGGAGCCAAGACGGGCTGTCTTTGGGGAGGGTTTCAATGTTTTTAGATTCCACATGAGAGATCTGCCACAGCACACCTGAGTCCAAGGCCTGCCACATCTGCCTGGGGAGGGGTGGGGTGGCACTGCCTGGGGGAGGCAGGGAGGGATGAGGAAGATGGCCCAGGGCTCTGCCTGGCTGCAGCACTGGGTGCAGATGCACGGGCAGTGCTCTGAGCCCAGCTGCTCCCTGCAGCCTGCAGGAGCCAGCTGTGGCAGAGCACAGCATGCCAGGGGCCACAGGGCAGCTGACAATCTGCCACTGCATTGAAGGGACGTTTGCTGAGCTGCTGACAGAGAGTTGGAGCCACCAAAGCCTTTCCCTTGTCACAGGATCAATATTCCTTGCTGGAGAGACCCTCAGGACCAACAACCAAACTCTGCACCAAGGAAGTCAACAAGACCTTTGCACAAGCCTGCAAGATACAGGGTTCGGTCCTACAAGGACTTTTCCCAAATCAGTTTGGAGAGTTACCAGGGGAGGAAAAGAAGAATCAAAAGAAAAGGAGGAGAAGGAGGAGAAGAAAAAGAAGAACAATAGCGAGAGGAGAGGAGAGGAGAGGAGAGGAGAGGAGAGGAAACAGAGCTTAGTTGTACTGTAGAATGGGCTGGGGGTTTTAGGAGGTGAGCTCAGGGTGAGTAGATCAGTGCAGAACATCCTTGAACTCCTGACTGTGGCCAAGATTACTGAAAAACAAGACACAAAGCTCAGCCACGGTACCTATTGATGCTGTGCTCCCTGTGCTGCCTCCAGTATTGTGAGAGCTGGTTTGAGCATCTAATTCCCCAAGCAGCTCCCACAGGTAATGGGCTCATTATTTGGACTTGCTGAGCACCCTTTAATTACACTCAGTCCTGGGCACAGCTCCTATCTATGCTCTTTACACACTTGAATGTGCTTTACGCTGCATGGATTCATTAAGGGATGCAAACCAGAAAACAGGTCTGGAACAGTGATGCAATTTGGCTCACAAAACCCCAGAAATCAGAACAAGGTCTAATCAGAAACCAAAGCTCCTCTTTTTCCTACAGACATTTGCAGGCTGTGGTGCCCTTCTTGTTCCCCTAAATTGTTATAGTGCTGCCCACAGAGAGATGACTATGAACTGTCCTGAAATTCTGTAGCTCAGTATCTGAACTAGAAAGAGGAGAGGCAGGTGGAGAGGAGAAGGAAGTCAGGAGGCTGCATTGATTCATCGATCTTCCTCGCTCAGGCTCCTTTGTATTACTAAATAACTAGCAGGCATTAGTATTGGACACAAGGTTATATCAGAATGGGCCCTCATTCTCAGAGAATTTGTAATGCTCACACTGTGCTTAGCCAGGCATTAATGATTTATGNCCATCCTTGTGAGAGCCCAGGTTCATTCCCTACACAGAAACCTTGGGCTATGCACACCATCCAGGCTGCCACACTGTTATTTCTTCAGGGCAGTTCCCCTCTCTCTGGTCACTTCTCTTGTAGCCCTAAGGATGCACAGCACATTCCAAGGAGACAAAGCCACTGAAACCTCTGGGCCCAGGCTAGAAGGAGAAGACCCAGTATGTCTCTGTCTGCTGCCATCTCCCAGAACAGGAGAGCATTTCATTCATCCTCCAGGCTGGCACCACTGTGATTTCACCAGCCCTGTCTTTTTTTAGAGAATGTTCATCTCTAAGCAGAGCAACTTTTATAAAGACATTTAGTTCCTTGAGACCAACGCCAAAATTCCTTCTTTTTGTAGGTTTCAAGGAGTGTCCAAAATCCAGTTGCTGATATTTCCAAGTGCCTTTTAAACATCACGGTGCCATATTCATGTGCCTAAGATTTGGTGAACCCCACCCCCTGTTTCTGTGTCCTCAAACCAGTGATGTGCCCACAGCTTGAGGGATGCATCTTAACAGTATTTCTGTCCACAGGAATAAGAGCTACTGGTTTCATAAATATTTCTTGTCTTTACCTCAGACATCTAGAAGCATTTGGGGGCTGGGTAAAGAAACTGTGAAAAGCTTGATGCTCTGGTTTGGAAGTTAAAAACAATCATGTGGCACTAGATTCCATTAGAAGGCTCATGTTGCAGTTCTTTAAAATTTTGCTTTTTAGGAAATTCCAGAGTAATTATCTGGAAAGTAGTTTGTAATTACATGGATAAGAGGCAAGATCTACTTACATCAGTAACCTTTCCATCTCTTACAGTGCAGTTTTGTATCACATCCTTGATGAAAGGAGAAGCCTTTGAAGAAAGAGAGGGATTCCTTCAAGAATTTGTTTTTGACTACCAAAAGATGTTTTTTCGTGTATGTCCTTCTGTTCCTCAGATCGTGTCATTTACTGCTGCTGCCAGTCTGAGTAGAATTTCTCCTTGTTACACCAAATTTAGCATGGCTTAACAGTGTATATCACTTTTCCACATAGGAGCAGCTGCAGTTTCAGCAAGGAAGTTCCAAATATATGTTGTTTGGCTACATGTTTTGCAATGTGTTGCATATTCAATACATTTGAAGATTTGGACAGCAGCGCACCATCATATAAAGGTCAGCCTTGTCCAGAAGAAAAAGTGACCCTAGTAACTGAAGCTGCAGAAGGCTTACTGAAACGTGTCCCAGTCCACTCATATCAGCTCAGGCCCACTTGCTGGGACACATCTTGGCCTATAATTTGTCTGTTAAGGCTGCACTGCTAAGGCTGGTTTAGAGTTCTGCCATAAAAAATACTGACATCCTTCAAAAGTCTACTTGTTCTTGCTTGGTCTGCCCCCCTTAAAGAAACTATTTTGTGACAGAAGTCTTTTTATATAGGAGGCATTATATATGTACCTTAGGTTTGTGAGAAGCAGGACACACAAGACAGAAGGGGATTCCCTTTCTTTTTTCTGCAGTGGATACCTTCCAAAACCAAACAGGGGCACTCACCAAGGAAGCCACCTCATCTTACTTTTCTTTTTAAGTGTATTAATAATAGTTGAATAATTTTAATATAATACCAATTAAAATAATTCAAATTTAATAATTAATATTATTTTTATGGATAATTATGCAGAACAGCTTGCTAGATGTTGAAGTCCTGTTTCTTTACACAGTATTAATCCAGGTTTCACCAGATCCACAGGATTTGCACTCTATTTGTCATCTGAGGAGACTGCTGTGGGTCAGACATCCCAGGCTTTTGCCTTCCTTTGTTGGAAAATGTTTATGGACGGACAGCTTGGTCTTCTGATGGGAGAGACAGCCAGCTAGTAGATGTCATGTTGACTATGGTGGAAGGAACTTTTTTCAGCAAGACTCAGAGGGATGAATGATTGCAGTCATCCATGACCCTGCAATTACAACATACACAACTTTCCACATAGCTTTTCAGTGAAACCAAATACTGCCTTCCATTTTCAGTGACAAAAAAAGTACATGGAGTTGTTTGTCATTTCATCCACTTTCCAGAAGCCCTTCCACAGAAGTGTTAGAGCTGGAAGGAAAGGTCTCTACAGTTCTTTATTCTATGTCCTTGCAGGAAAAGCAAATTTATCCATGTCAAACTCAGACCAGACCTTACAGATGGATGTCTCCAGTGATGACAATGTCACCACCTTACTCAAAAGACTCTCCTTGTGTCCCATGTTGGGTTTGGGTTTTAAGTTATGCAATCACAAAAACATGTATGCACACTAATGTGCACAAACTACTTTTCTCCTGCTCCCACCAGGGCACTGCTTTCACTACATCTTAAGAAAAGTAAAAATGAATGCAGGCAGTTCTTAAATCAAAGCTCTTGCAGGTCGGTATTTTCAAAAATCTGTAAGCTAGTGAGCTTTATTTTAATGCTGAAGGTGTATATTAAAATAATATGAATAATAAACACTTCCTATGTCAATGATGCCTTTGAAAGGGCTTCTCAGATTTTCTTTAATTCCATTTGTGCTTGCAGATGACCAACTTCATAGTGACTCCTGCCTGCAGTTTCTCTGCAAAAAGACCAGTCTAGAGATCTGAACAAATTGAATGTACTGACACCTATTTGCTTGCCCAATGCCCAGCTTCAGGAAAGACACAGGCATCATGCACACAACTCCAAAGCTACATGCACTGAAAGTTAAAACATCAATTCCATGTATGCCAACAGCCTTTTGGGCAGCCTTCCAGTCTGGCAACTGGATCAGTTTCAAAACAAAAAACAAAGCAAAGACATAGATGGGAATTCAGGGCTTTGAAATAGAACCCCTGCAGCAACCAACAAGTCAATAATATTGTAAGTTGTTTGTTTTGTTTTGTTCTGGTTTTTTTTTTGGTGAGCTATTTTAACTCTCAACCCTTGCCAGCAAGGGAACATACATGAATCCAAAAATGGGGTGAAGAAAAAAGTCCTACAGTTACATTCTAGGTGCAGCTAAAAAGCTACTGCTTGAAAACCCTTACATACTTGCCTGGAAAATATGAAGAGAATTTGAAAGAAAAGGTATCACTTTATTGTGGCTATGGTATTTCTAATACTCAGACAGGGAAAGAGTTAAATATGACTGTGGCTCATTAACTGAGCTACATCTCAAGGATATACAAAAATATTTGCCTTCCTCATCTTGGCTCCCACTGAGGGTGAGGCCTATCACTCAGGTCTATCCCTATTCCCAACCTGTGAACATGAACAACACAGATAAAACCCAGAGCCTCACAGTGCTCCTTCCCTTCCTTTTGAGGTACCCCATAGCTCAAATCTGCCATTCCAAAACCAAGAGAGGATTAGCAAAGGTGCCAGTAAGAATTAGCACATCAGCCACGCTCAAAGTAAAGAGAATCTGTAAGAAGGAAAGAGGCAATTGCTGAGTTATGTGCTTGCAAACAAAAGTTTAGAGAAGGTTTTAAGGTTTGGTTTTATTCCAGCACCCTCTCTTCTCCTTAGGTCCAGCTCTGGAAACATCACACGACAACAGAAAAATTTGGCTGCCACTGGACTGTCTGCAATGCCAAACTTCACACCACATGTGCTTGTCTGAGATCTCACATATCTGCTGTCCACAGAGGAATCATGGAGGTGTCCATTTCTCGTGGCTTGGACAGACCCATACCATGTACCAGATTCTGGGAAGCCACTGCACAGCTGGATTCCTTCAAGTTGAACCAGCTTGTGGCTCTGTCATATCAGTTTGGGAACACTGCTGTTGACACAGTGCTTGAATGGAGAGACCTTCAGGGAGTTTAGAAGGCCCTGCCAACAGGACTGAAGAAGTGCCAACAGACATTGCAAAGACAGGGAAAGGCAGGAGGGTTCACAGACCCCAGGCTCTGCTTGGGTAAATGCACATGGCTGAGCCATGCATGTGCTTACAGTAATTGGAACCCAAATGCAAACTCCTCTGGGGACTCATTAACATTCAGCTTGTATCAGAGCACAAAGAGCTGGGATGTTCCCTTTGTGGCACCAAATTAAGCCCATTAATTACTCCCCACTCATCCACATTTCCTGGGTGCCATATGCACTGCTTCTACTGGCAATTTATTCCCAGCAAAGGTTCACCCATTCTAATTGTGCAGGTGGTCTTTTTCAGAAATTTTTCAGAAAAAGAGTGTTGCTTTCAACAGAAGGAGTACAACAAAACCACAAGTAAATAAAAGAAAAATTATACCAGTCTAGCACAGAACTTGGAGTTTACACTTTTAGCACCTTTAGAACTTGGAGTAAAAGACAAAGGTCAGAGAAGTCAGTGACACCACTACAACTGTCTTCCATGGGCTATAGAAAAGGGTCCTGTTCAGCCTTTTAGAGTTTGCTCATCTGTTTCATGTGCACTCTAATTTAATGGACAGAGAGAGAGATTCTCCAGCCCTTGCTTGCATGGAACATCTTGGTCCCAAGAAGTGGAATGGTTCTTACAAGTGAGTGCTCTTTTACACACAAGCTACATACCAATGTCTAATCAAGTCCTGGGGAAAGGAAGTAATTTTTAATAAAGACACTTCTCCCCTAAGCTACATCCAATTAGACCACATTGGTGCCAGTCTTTCATATCTCATCCATCTCTCCCTCCATCTCCCATCTCTCTTAAAGCTGCTTCCCTGAGTTCAATTGTTTGCAAGCACAAGAAGAGGGACTATGATCAGATTTTTCTTTATTACATTACAGAATGTTTTACCCTTCAAAGGTTAAATGCCAAGATCTCTGTCTCCTGTGGCAGATCTCCTACTGATCCACTACTCCAGATCTAGTACACATGCAGAGGAGGAGGAGTGTTTCTCCTACATTTCTCTGGCCCAGCAGCACAGCAGCCTCCAAAACAATTTGCTCTATGGACAGAGAAGCAACACCAGACTCAGCACAACTTTGCTGCCTTCTGCAAAGGATCAGTTCATTTGATGAGGACTGGATCTGAGGCTGTACAATACTGCAGTAGTTTAATTTACAAAAGTTGTGGTGACAGCCAATCCAATTTGGAAAACAGGCAGTAAGTGCTACAAGCATGAATTACCTCCACAAACACAAGAATTATTCATCACCACCCTCCAAAAAAAAAACCCTTAAACTAAATCAGATCGCAATGATTCAGAACATTTCTGTGCCTTTTAATCAATTAATTTAGTATCAGCAAAATTACATCACTCACTCACATACTAATTAATTAATTTCTCGAGGTTTTATGCTACATGCTCTTTCCTGACTATGTATCTCTCCCATTTAGCATACTGCAGGTTTTTAAAGAACTCTTTGTACAAAATACCACATATATGTAATGAGTGGAAGACAGTAGGAGCACTTTTTTACTGAAAGAACACCCCAGCATTAGACAGCAGTCAAGAAACCTTTAGAAAGCCAAGATATTATTCCAAGTTATGACTGAAATGCAGGGTGGTCCCCCTTTACCAAGATTTTGGCAGGTTAGCTCCAGTCTGGTGTGCTCACATTATTTTTCAGAACAACACCAATGCAGGAACAGCCATGCAAAGTCTCAGTGCTGCTTCATCATCCTTTCTCTGAAGGAAACAAGGACCAGCTGCTTTCAGGAAGTGGCATACAGCTTCTAGTGGCTTTGCTTTATTTTAAGGACATTCAGCACAAGTTTCAAGCTAATTTAGATATCTGTGTCTCAGTGGCCTCTGAGAAGAGAACAGCCAGGCAGAACTGATGAAGCCATCAAAGCTGAGCCTGGGCCCAGGTGCAGCAGCTCTGGACCTTTCAGAAGAGCAGGCAGCAACAGAATCCATCAGCTCAAGGATGGGGCCAGGCAGCTGGCACACGGCAGCAAGGAACACAGCAAGGAGCAAAGGAACAGCAGCATGGAAAGTGAGAGGGACTGGCAGCAGCAAGGGCAAGATCTGCTGCTGTGAAAGATCTTTGTGTCTTAGGCAAGCAGTGCTACTCTACAGTCACTTCCATCTCTGCCTGAGCACCATGCTCAGCTCTCCAGGAGTTTGAAATTAGCAAAGGAAGGCCTAAGACAGCTTCTGCTCTTGGCAGCTACCTAGCCTGTGCCTCAAGATGAGATGTCACAAGATGAAAGCTGAAATTTAATGCTTCCTGAATTTTAGTGTAAAGCCCATATGCACATAGAAAGAAAGACACATCTATTTCACCAAGTTAAAGCAAGGCTGAGGTAGCTTGGATAATTTCAGATAAAGCTTTTAAAAATAATGGTAGTTAATCTTTTACACACTTTCTGTTTCACACCTAATCTTGTTTTCGAGCAGCTATGATTACCCTGCAGAATATTAATTTGGCTGATTTACCAAAGGCTTCTTCCAGTTTCATGTTGAGCAAGAGCAATGCTGCTGATGCCTAGAGCCAAACCTATTGAAATCTAAAATAAAATGCTTTGGCAACTTTACTGGGCTGTGCAACAGGTCTCAGCTATTTCAAGAGTAAAAGTGCTCCATTCTTACAGTCAGAGCGTTGGCAGGAGGAGGGCAGCACATCAGCCAAATGGCAGGAAGATGTAGGGACACAGCCTGGGGTATGGCCACTGGATCTCAGCAGGAATTCCTAATTCCAGGAGTTACAGCTGAGCTACTGCTGGAGTGTTCAGCCTGTCAGCAAAGAAATTATCACTGTCATGGCACTAGAGCTATTATCTCAATGAGATTTTAAAGAGTGCAGCAGCTTACATGGTACAGGCTCAGTCACTACGCACACAGTCTTTGTTATTTCCCTCAAGGCTGCTGTAGAACAAACAAATTACATTTACACATGACTACTGAGGAAAAAAACCCTGAAAGTGCCTTTTAAGATTAAGAGTAATTGGTGATTATATCATATCTATGTCAGCTGAGAGGGAAAGTTCTTGATCCTCCTTCTCTGTTGTCCCTCTTAAGATATAGCAGAAGCCCTTCCTCCATTAGAAGGTAGACTTCTCCATGGGATACAGCCATTACCAATGACTGGGAAAACATCCAAGAAGGTTTTACATCTGGTTCAACAGCAAACAATGGCAGAAGCTCAAGCTCAGAGGACACTGGGCATTCCCTGCACTGCTCTAGCCCCAGAGGAACTGGCCCCTTGTGTGCACAGCAAATGCAGGACCAATTCACCTCTCACTGTGTTCCCAGCCAGCCCAGTAGCTCTGCATGGGTGTGAGACAAGTTCTGCAGTGTCCACATTTTAACACATGGGAAAATTTCATTTTTCTCTCAAGCTTGGCCTTGGACATCGGTTACCACATTTCATCCACTCTTCTTCAGAACAAGGGCATGTTTATTAATCTGCCTGATTTTATTCATCCTACACAGTACAAAAAATCAAAGGTATCTACACATCCTCTAATGCACCACTGGGCAGCACAGCTAAAGCCTGTTCTTCTCTCCCTGTCTCAGCCCTGCAGGAAAACTGAGGCCATGGCATTTTCCTCTAGCAGGGCTGATTGTGTTGTACTTCTGGATTTCTTGGTGCACTGAAAAAGCCCTTGAACTCAAGCCCTGCACAACATGAGGACAGATGGAGTGATGTGAGTGAGTAATGACAGGATGTCTTGTACTCGCTATGCACAAATCACTCCAAAGGGAAAGTGGAATAGAGCCTGGGACTGGCAGCACAGGATCCACAAGTGTCTCTGAAGTGCTGGGGAAGGCTTTGCTGAGACACAGCTCTCCCTGCACTGAAACAGGCCCAGAGAATCTCTGTAAGCCTGATCATCCACTGCCCTCCACAGCTGTAAAATACACCAAGACAAATGACATACTCTGGACTGAGTCTGTGCTGATGTAGAAATAATCCTTTGCCGGAATTCTTTATTTATTACTATGAAAATATCACCCCAAGTAATTACATTCATGCCTTTTCTGTGTTGGACTATTGAATCCTCCTGCTGGCAAAAGTATTTTTCCTAACATCACTAAATATGTATGGAAAACTGACTGAAATAGCACAGCTTCTTAAAGAAATTAGAGGTCAGAGGTGATGGGAAGCGTCAGAAGGAGGAACATTCCTGGACCCACCAAGGAGAGCTCAGTGGGGCAGAGGGACAAAGATGTTGGGTTTCTTTGCTTCCAGATGCCACTTCAAACCCAGCCCAAATGAAGAACAAGCCTGAAGTGATTGTCCATGAGAAATGAACTGGCTTTGCAAGGTAGCTCAGGGTGGAGAGGGAATTCCAGCAGCAAGCACACACACACACGGCCCTGGGGCTGA
>VZRH01007462.1:0-11288 GCA_013397555.1 Urocynchramus pylzowi
AGGAAGGAAGGAAGGAAGGGTTGGAAACATTGGTCAAAATTACATTAAAATTATGATATCTTTTAGCTTTATGAAGCTTGGAGAAAAAACCTATAAGGAGTTAGAGCAAGGGTAGAAAGAATTGTTTATCTGGGGCTTGTCAGTTTTCTGCTTTCAAGATAGAAAGCTGTTTCATGTGCTACTGTTTGTGACAGTGAGTTCTTTTGAAAGCTCTCATTACCTTAATAATAGTGAACTTTGGATATGTTAAGTATGTATTACAAAGTGAATATTGTTCTCTAAATCTGACAGCCCACACATAATTCTAAGCACACTAAATGTTTGTTATATTCTGTATTTTATAGTTTCTGTATGTGTCCCTTTTTATTACATAGGGTTGTTGGCAGAAATTGAGCAAACCAACAAAAAAAGATTGACTGCGTAGCATTCTTAATCTGTACATGTAAAACACTAACAGAAAACTCTGAATAAACGAATGTGTCAGGGATGTTTAAGACTGTTATCTTTTCTTGAGTGAGTGTGGGCTGGCAGACTGTCCTCCTGAGGAAATGTTCAGTCTACAGACAGTAAAGGGAAAGATCTCTGGGATTCTTGTGCTGTAGCAGACCTGGATCCAGCAGACATCCACACGCTGTCACATGCTTTTACCTCTGTGGGGTCTCTGTTGGAGTGAGAGCTGCTGGAGGGAGTGCAAAAGGCACCAGTTCTACTGCAGCTCCCAATGAACACCAGAGGAGGGAAGTGGATGACTGAACTCCCCAGTGAGGCTGCGGTCTCAGGACACATGTCCCTCCCTGGCAAAGTTCCCAGAGTCTCATTAGTCCTTGGTCAATACAGGGCTTCACAATCCATATTTCAGCAAGACAGACAGTTGAATTTTGTTTTGACACTGCAATGCTTTGTTTCAGTGTCTAGCAGGAATAGCAGAGCACCAAATTGTAGTCTGAAGGCCAAAGTCACAAGAACCAGAAACATTTGCCTACCCATCTTTCTGTTTCTAAGAAGTCATTGCTTCTTCAGGTCAGATAGAAAAATACAAGCTTGTCTGTGCCTGTTTGGAACCCATTGTGCTTGATAGCATTAAAGTAGTTTCTGTAAAATAAAAGAAAATATGCAGTATCTGATCACTGTAAGTAAAAACATTATACCAAACCATATTTTTTTAAGTTTAAATACACATGAAATTATCATACCTCAAAAGCATAAAAGTAGGAGTAACAAAATCATGTCACCAAGGGGAACTACCTTCCAGGATGTTTATTGCACACACAATAAACAATAGCAGGACACTCAGAAGCAAAGCTGATGAGAAAAATTAAATTACTGTAGAGATTTCATAGTAAACTAGTCCACACAAAGCAGATTGATCCCCTGATGTACTTTTTAACCCTATGAGTTCATAAATAAATAAAAATTTAATCTTCAAATGAGATTGTTATGTAAACTTGAAAAGTTCAAACTGACAGTGACAGGAAGACACCGAACCCCTATAATGCTCTGAAACACTTGTGGGAGAAGATCCATGCATTTATGTGCTGCTAACACCAGCTAAATGAGCACTCACAAGCCTCACTGGGTCAGGTATCATTTCCCATTACCAGACTATTATAGAAACCATAGGCAATAATTTTCTCCATTTTGCATGTGATTCATAAACATATGCACAGACACCTTGTCTATTTTAGGATGTCCCTTATGGGACTTGGGAAATGTTGAGGAAATATTACAGTGAACTTTTCTTGTTTTTACCATCTTTCCTAGGTCTTGAACCCTAAAAAAATAGTTGGCTAAGGGGACTTTTGTCTGGAAGACCCTGGAAGACCAACACATTTATATTTTTTTATAAACAGATGAAACACTTAATTGACTTGCTTAAAATTTTGAAATGAAAGCTTAAATGTTACTTTTGCATTTGAGTCAATGATTTTAAGGTGCAATGACTGGTTATAGATACTTGCTTTTTCTGGTTAACATGTTTTTTCCCCTCTAGTTAATTTAATTTTACAGCAACCTTATTTGCTTCTTAACAGTGACAATATAGAACAGAATATATAATCACAAATGCTAACATTATGATTCTATACATTTCACAAGGAAGTGCATAGCACCTTGGATACAAGACACTGATAAAGTCACTTACAGCCCATTCTTTATCACACAGAACTTTAATGTGATAAAACCACTTGAAATAAAATACAAGTTAGTGGTGTTTATTCACTGTTACTGAGAAAGCTTATTCTAAAGCAAAGCATTGAAAATCAGATTATAAATAAGGAAAGAAAGCCTAGCTTTAAAATTTTTTATTGAGAGCCTTCTAAATCCTGAGATAGAATATCCTCTGTGAATATTTCTTACATACAAATACACATACAAGATCTGCCTAAGAGAAAAAGGGGGACCTATAATAAATCCTTTTTATGAATGCTCTTGAATTGTTGGGTTCACATCATAGGAGAGACAGTGCTGTTCAAAGAAGATAAATTGCAGGCAAATTGATATTATTTGTCCTCCTTCCCCATTGTAACTTTTGCTCTATATTTATTACTGTGAATTAGAATTTTTGAGTGAAATCCAATCAGTATAGAAGGCTCTCAAATGGCATTCAAGCTTTTAATGAACTGATCAGAATGAGTTTAACAAATCCTTCACGTGCATAAAGCCTCTGATTACAATGAAACCATTCCAGCACATCCCTGGGGTATGACAGACTCTGAGCAACAGAGAGCAACTCAGAGCAAAATTAATCTGCTTGAATAAACTGCAGACACAATGAGCTGCTTCAACCACAACTATATTTGGGCAGTTTCTTGGAGTCAGTCAGATTAACTAGATGATATTTATCTAAAATGATTGCAATTTACCAACCTTAAATTTCAAATAGGCATCAAATGTGTAGATAACTGAGTAGAGTTAATTCATATTCCTGTGCTCCCTGTTTTGGACCAGACAAAGGAAAAATTCTCTATCCTTCCTTTAAGTGTCCATAAGAAAACTTTTCTGTATTTTGTCAGCTTATGTGTTTTTCTGGAGTACAATACATCTGCAAAAGAGATGAGCACTGACTCCTGTGTGTTAAAGTTATATAGTAAATATAACTACTATATAGTAAGTATTGTAAACTTTAAAAACCAGAGTAAATCTCATTTTATTGGTTCTCTCTGTATGGCCTTCAAAATTATATATGTTCATGAATAAGAAAAAGAGGAACAAGTAAAAATTTGTATGAAGATCTAGAAAATTTTTCATTTACAGCAAATTTTAAGGGGTTCATTTGGCTTAAGAGCAAGGCTAGCTCCTGGATACATCAGGCAGAGAAGAAATTAGAATCTGCTCTTTCCAATGCACACTTCATGAAGTTTATTCACTTTTTCATAGAAATATAGAATTATTTATGTTGAAAAAGACCTTTAAGATCATCAAGTCTGATCATTTATCTGGCACTGCCAAGGCCACTGCTATGTCCCTGAGTGGAACATCTATATATCTCTTAAATACCTCCATCAACTGTACTAATAAGAAATACCTATTTTAGGCAATACCTGTTTTCAGGACAGTCAGACAATTTAGCTAGTGCAGATTATAAATAACACTCTTCTGTGATAATAATAATTTTTATTCTGAGAACTTCACAACCATTCATTCTTATCTCTAGTTTTAATCTGTTAAATCCTGCAAGATTTGTACTCCTGAAAAATTATCCTGATTTCAGTAGGATCAGTTTCCTAGGATTTTAGTAGGATTTAGTTTCCTGACTGAGAGTTTTCGGGATATAGACATGTCATGAATTTAAGCACCAAGGTAGATGGAGGCACTCGAGTCCTGGATCTAGCTACCTAAACCCTATCTACCACAGAAGACGAAAAGGTAGGTTCTGAATATGGGCAACAGAACCAAAACAGGTTCAAAACCACTTTCTCTGCAGAGAGGTGCCTGTGAGATGGGACAAGTCTCAGAAAAGCAAAACCTCCATCTTCTGTAGAATAGGTGAACTGGTGATACCCATCCTTTAAAAAGGATTCATTTCACTGCTTCTGACAATCTGCCTCTCATTTGAGAAGAAAAATGCAAACAAACATGCAACACTGATAAACCCTGTTGCATACAATTTTCCATACCATATAAAAAGGAAAGAAAGGAAGCTCAAAAGAAGTTATTAGCAGGAATCATTACTTTTCTTTATTTTTCTATAAGAAAACCAGGGGTGTGCTTATATATTTATTCAACTTTGATGCAAAGAAGTAAATAATATCAGTCTCTACATGCATATGTTAAAGTCATACAATCTGTAATCTCAACTTTCTCCTTACAGGTAATTGTGAAAGAAATCTAGTATTTTCAGAAATGCAGGAATGAACTTTCAGACATATGTATCTTGAAAATTAGTCTCTATAAGCATGAGAAAATCTTTTAATATTTTCCATTGTTTTCACCATTACTATGCTGGTTCTGAGTATTGCACTTGGGCAACAATAAAAAGTAGTGAATTGTAAAATCACAGGATTCCCAGCATTCAAAACTATCCTGTCTCTCTGTAAGGCCTCTTTACCTTCAAGGGAATCTATGGCTCCCCATAGTTTAGTCCCATCAACAAACTTAGTGTGCATTCAGCTCCTGTGTCCAGTCATTGATAAAAACACAGGAAAGTTGGCCCAAAAACTGATCCCTGAGGATCCCCACTGGAAACAAACCACCAGCCAAACGTTGCCTCAATTAGTACAAGTCTTTGTGCCTGGCCCTTCAGGCAGTTTACCCATCATATTTGTGAATATTTCCTGCTATATGATGGATATTTGGCCCAGAAGGACACTGTGAAAACCTTACAGTATTGAAAGCTGGCTTTTGGCTAAGAAATATAAAATAAATGCCCAAAGATCTCTGAGTTTTAGCTTGAGGATTCATATGCTCTTTGATTTTTCTGATGCATGTGCAAGGTAATTGAAGGAACCAATTTTCAGCATGTCCTATCCTTTTGATGAATCTAATAATTTCTTAGAAACATCCTCCACTAGCTATTTCCTATGAGCCTTGTACCATGATGTGTTCTTTCTGAATTTCAGAGCACACGTATCCATTGCTGATACAGAACACAAAAACAATTTCCTTCTATCGTCACTGCTTTTTCAGAAAAAAATTACATGTACCTTTATATTATGTTTCAATTCCTTGTTACATAAATAAAATTAAATCCTTTTTATGATATTCAGAGATTAAGTTGTATTCAGAGATTAAATTAAAGTAAATTCCAAAAGCAAGAATTCTTTGTTAAATAAATTTCGGATTACCTGCACATGTTTCAAGGACTGATAAAATAAAATACATTCCTTTCTGTCACTAATCCAAAAATAAACCAAACAACAACAGCAAAAAGATTGTTTCAACAACATTAAATATATACAAAAGATATTTTTTTTGTTTCTGTGAATGCATGATAGGTAATTTCAGCCTTTAAAAAATATGGTTCAGAACAAACTCTAGAAAATTAGGTATTAATCCAACAGCTGAATCAGTTGAACAGGCTGAAAATGTCAACAGACCTATCCTTCTCACAGAGGTCAGGACTTCTGTTTTCATAAGGATCTGAAGGTTATGCTGGGGGAAAATAATGCAGCCATATTTTTTTGAACTTAGCAAAGAACTTGATTTTGTGCTGTAGATATTATCTAATTTATGTTTCAAATGGAATTTAGGATTTATTAGGGAATGGGATTGGGGAATTTAACTAAAACTGGCTCACCATCAAGTTTTTTTGTGGATTTCAGTTCAATAAATGTTTGTTAGTCCTTGAAACTAACTCCAGCTACCTGCTGTGTCATATCACTGTTAAGTAAGAAATGACACAAGCTCACCAGAAGGCTGATTGGCATAGTGTGTTGTTTATTTCACACTACTCATTTTTATACACTGTTTTGCTACAAGTAGACTTGACTGGTCATTCAGTTAATATATTTCACCTGATTGGCTAATTAACAAGAAGCCCCTTTATAAACAATCTTTGATAAAAGCAAGAAAACAGAGAGTAGGAAAAACAACACCTGCTGGTTGTTTATAATAATAAGCTATCATTGTTTATCTTCAACTCCCTAAAGACTCCCAGGCCGATTCTGGGAAAACTTATCTAGTTTTCTCACTGTCTGACCAGGCTGTCACATCCACAGTGTCACATCTCAGAGATGAGGGGATTATTGCTTAGTGTAGAACAAGAAGTGTCTGTGAGTCATACAAAGGTATTCATATATTTGTTGCTAAATTCTGAAAGATCAGACTATGCAGACAGTTATACAAACATAATTTTTAATTGTATTTGAGAAGAACAAAAAATTAGGCACCAGCATATAATTTCTTGCATTATCAGAATTAAGTGAGGCTGTTAGGGCTATATTGCACAGAAAATTCTAACACTGTGTTTTCAGGAATAGTTATCTTGTGAGCACAACTTAGACTGGATTCAAACAATATTCCAGGGCCACTCCTTTCTTGGAAATCAGAGAACATTCCACTACATGTACAAGCAAACAATAGGTGCTCCTATATTTTCTAATTTTTTAAAATTTGAGTCAGATAACATCCAGGTTATTTTCTTACAAAAGATATATATTACTTCTAGTTTCCTATATCTTGAATGTCATGGTAGATTAAATTATGGCCCAGATTTTAAAGCATGTTGGTTCAATTTAATTATAGTGGCTTACTATGTATTACTATACTATATGAAGTGACACAGTACAACAGAGCAAGCATGCAAAGAAACTACCACAGCTTGTGCTTGTACAACACTGAGGTTAAACAACAGTGGGCGAACTTCAGGTACATGTTCATGTTATTCATAATCCATTTTTATAACTATTGGTCTCTTACCATTCTGTATCCCTTGACATTATTTATGTCAAATCACCAGAGTGTCTGACATGTTGTTTTGTAGTCTGATATGAGGATGTAGTGAAATAATGAACTGTTGAAGAAAACAATATTTGTCTTGGCAAACTGGAGCCACTTCAAATATAGATATCATCTAAGGATCATGCAAGAATAATGTATGGAAAATGGTGTAATTCTATAGTCTCATGTTTTCTTCTGCAGGAACTTGGAAGTGTGCACAATCTGAGTGGACTGCAATGACATTGAATTGTTGAAGCTTCTTAGCCCTGCTTCTGCTGAAATTCCCCACCTGAATCCCAAGTGTGCTGTCACAAGTTGTACTAGACAGGCTGAATGTCCATTTTGTGTTGAAATCTATATGTAATTCCATTATGCAATCCCTATGCAGTTCTAAATTGACAGCAGAAATGTCAAACATAGTTAAGTGCAGCAGATCTCTTTCCAGAATCAGAAACTTTTGGCACAAGGGACTCAGTCTATTCAAAACAGCACATTTGAATTTTCTTTAAGCTGAAGACAGCATATCTGTGAACTGAGGAAGAGAAAGATATAACAAGTTTAAATACATATATGGCTTTATTTTAAAATACATGACTCTTTGGTAACTTCTCACAGAAAAACTGGCTTGCTAAAAAGGCTTTGTGAAAGCTATTCTTTTTGATTGGCATATTACAGCAATCTTGAGAGTAAAGCTTCTAGGTAAACACATGGGAGGTCAGAGTGCTTTTTCATTATATGAGAGCATTACTTTGTTTCTTTCAAATGAAAGACACGCGCAACTTCTTTTTACGAAAATACACATGTTGTATCTATTGTTATGCTAAAATGTATTCAATAATTATGGTAGGGGGTATTCTTAAAAGGTTATATGCTGGTTTAAATTTTAGCCTTCCATTTCAGGAGGAACCTTGGAAAAAGAACCAACTCACTGTACCTCTGAAATACTTGTCCTTTAGTTTCAGCTTGATAGAAAATCTACTTTCCTCAGGAGAAGTCTATATTCAACAGAAGTTTTGGACAACTTATTGGGCAAAAACCTGGGTTTAACTTAACCCTCATTTTTATTTAATCCTCACTTTTATTCACACAATTTACACTTCATTGAAAACATTACTTTTTGGGACATCAGTCCTAAATATGTATATTTCCATTTTCTCATCTTCAGCATCTACAGCAGGACATTGATGATCCAGAAAACAGGATTGTACTTCAGTTATCTACATCATAAGTAACGGCTGAATATATATATTCCTGAACAATCTTTATTCAATCTCATATGTCCTTCAAGTAAAATATGTACTTCAAGCTTGCAAAAATCACGAGCTAGTTAATGATAATGGATCTGAAAGAACATGTCTGTTAATTTCTGTATTATTTAACATAGATAGAAATTTTACCTGGTCTACTCATTTGGAGGATGTTTTATTCTGTGAGAACCACCTGTGCCAAAGTGTCTGGGCCACCTTCCACAGAGCATTAACTCACACACCTCAGCTAAGCCATCAGGGCTTCCATTACTGCATACTATCAAATGAGTGAAAAAATGAGCTCCTTCTTTGTCCTTGCATTTGGTGAAAGGCAGAACCTGAGTCATCCCTTTGCTCAAAGCTATAGTCAGATATATGCTTATATTTTTCACTCTTAATAAAAGCCCTGAAACCCAATACTCGGTATTGTTGCTGTGAGCTTATACCAAGGTACTAATATTGATTTTAAAGAAACCCTGCCATTTCTGAAGGAAAAAAGAAGTTTAAAACCCATTTTTTTTGTCTCAATTTGCATCTAATCAAATTTTTAGTAGTCACAATGTCTCATGGACTTGAAACAGTTTTAACTCTATTGGCCGCTTGTTGAAATCTTCGGGTCTAGAATACTTTTTTAAAAATACTTTTAATTTCAGATAATATTTAAGAGTAATTTCAGAAATTATTTACTGAGGGCCTTTGTATTCAACTATATATTTATTTGATTTTAGCAGCACCTTCAGACCTTTTCACAATAGAAGTGAATTAGGGAATTAGAGAAATCATATAAAAACCTCACTGTTAACCCACTGAGAAGGCTTATTGTGGGAGCAGTGTGTTTAACACTCTTTCAGTGGGGATTGTTTTGGAATAAACAAGTCTTACCTAGTTGGATAGGAACTGGCAATATAAAAATGGTCCTGAAACCAAACAACCATTATAACAATAATCAATTAGCTTTCAATTTAATTTCAGTTCACCAAATTCTTGAATGTGACCAGACCAAATTAATGACAATATTATTTCCAGGGGTAAAGTGTGCTTGCTGATCACATCAGGAAAATAGCTCAGTGTCTGCATGCAGGGCAGTAAGCATTTTATACATGTTGCACGAAAAGTCAGGCTCTTATAAATTTTTCATAAAACTTTGAATTTAGAGAAGTGTACATTTCCAGTTAAAATAGCATATTTGCCTTTACTAGTAATTAAGAAAAAATGAGATTTCTCTTATTAGTTACCATTTTAAGTGACTAATATTTCTTGTCAATGCTGTTACATAATTGTCAGGATCACTTAATCAAAAATACCCAAAGTTGCCATAAAAAAGCTATATAAAACCCTTTCTGGAAAAATAAAATGACTAACCCAATTGCTAACTTTGAAATTAATGAAATACATGTTTTTGGGAAAAGCACAAACCTTTGATGATTTATCTCATCTGCTTCCAGATCTCCCACAATTTCCTTGATTTTTCTCTCACGTGTTTGTTCCTTCCTGTCTGAAAAGCGTATTGCTTAAATATCATAATGATTGCTACCTTCTTGTAGCCAAACATCTACAGCACATAGGGGTAAAGCACATGCATAACAGAAATCTAGATCAAAAGCTGAAATATTATCATCTGTAAATTATAATCCTCATAATTTTGAAATATGATGTCTTTATAAAATTTCCTGTGTACATTACTTTGAATCCAGCACCGCTTGTAAATGCACTTAGATAGCAAGAGTACTTCAGCACTTACTGTTTAAGTAATTTCAAGAGTTTCAATACAAACAAAAGCTTATCATGCAATAGAGTATCTATGAAAAACTCATTTCATATCTTTGGAAAGCTTATTGTATAAATTTTTATATAAGTTCCAGGAGCTTCCTCTGCCCCAGGTGGATCAGGGTTCCCCTTTTCCTTCTGAGAATTACTGGCATTTTCCAAGCAGGGATAACACTTAACACATTGTCCTTTGAAGAGATAGCAGTGAATGTCCTTATTAATTTATCTTCTTTTTCTTTTTCTTCCAGAGAGGGAAAAAAAGGCAAGGGGAAGCAGGGTAGTCTTTATAGACCTGAGAGGTTCCTGAATATGGGAAGTGTCAGTAGAACAACATTTGATCTGAAATGCAAATGTGGTAAATAATATACAATAATTGTTGCAAACAGGGGTACAATAATTGTTAATAGCAATAGGAAACCTGCTCCCATTTCCTGCTAACAAAGACATACAATGATCTGCAAAATCTTGTTTTCGCAATGACCTACAGAATATAGTTTATAAAATCATTTTTAAAAACTGAATTATGAAAAAATCACTTCCCCTTTTAAAACCAGAAATTTTACAGACATTCTGTGTACTACTCTCTCTAATTTACTGTAGACTTCACCTTTTATATCAAGTCATCATATTTGATTAAGATTGTAATTTCTAAAAGCCAGAAAATCTCAGCATTTAAAATTCAATATTCAATCTATGTTTCTTTACAAAACTCTGTTTCCTGTATTTTTCTCTTTTCCACTAATACTGCCCAATTCTTCTACTGAATATTTCTGTTTGTTCCACTTTTGTTGGATTACACATAGGCTTTTCTCTGAAAACAAGGAGGAAAAGTGCAGTTGCTGCTATCTCCATACTCTGCTGTTGTATATGAATTGGCACATCCACTAATTCTTGATTACACAAATGCTAAACCCTCTCCGTGAGGGTCAGCCCACAGATTTCCTTATGTTCTCCAAGTACCTCCTTAGGTACACACTTCTACAGCATGACATCTTTTCTGTAAGACCAGAATCTAAAATTAGAATTTTACATCACTGCATTTAAGGATTTCTGTTAATTTAACCCTCTTTGTGTCAAATTTTTTGTATAAAATTAGATTTGATTTAAAAAATTAGCAGAATATTTTCAGTTGGTCAGTTGGGGTTTTTTTGCTCATTTGGTTTTTGTTGCTTCTTTGTATTGGAGTTTGATTGTAGGTATAGTGGAAAACAAAAAGACTGATAAACTTTATTTTGAAAGAAAACTGTGTTGGCTTTGCCTAAATGAAAGACACATTGTCCTGGTTTGGGGCAAATTTGGGACAAAACCTCCAAAGGGGTTCCTCTAGAAAGCAGACTCAAGAGGCCCCTCCCCCAACTGATTTGGGAAAAGATTTCCTTGGAGAAAAGTGGAAAAAAA
>VZRH01007466.1:251-13962 GCA_013397555.1 Urocynchramus pylzowi
AGAGGGACCTTATGTATCTTGCCAGAGTCTAAAACAACTGTTGCTGCTGTGCAGACATCACCACCTGCTGAGCCGCGGGTGCTGGCTGCAAGCCGGCTGAGCAGACCTCCATCGGCACCAGGGCTTGGAGAGGAGCTTGTGTCTGAGCGTGTCTCCCTGCCACGCTCTGCAATCCGTTTCCTGAGCCCAGCAAAGCCTGGCCATTAGCATGAACAGTCACCTTGCAGTCATTTGCAGTATGATTTGGCTTGCCACTACCGACCACACAAAAACAAGGGAGTTGTGACCTTCTGTGCTTTCTTTCCCAGTTTCTTGTGAGCCTGTGCATTCCCCAGCTGTCGCTGCCCACCTTGCGGCACTGCCCAGACCAGCTGCATCACAGCAGTCACAGCAGGCTGCACAGTGGCAGCCAAGGCAGCCACCTTACGACCTGAGGTGCCTATCTTTGCACAGGCCTCCACCATCTGGGAGACAGAAGGATCCCCAGGAAGAGCCTCTATGATCTTCCGACATATCTCACTGCAGTTGTGTCTCGCAAGTTGCGAAATCATAAGTTGCCTTGCTTCCCGATTTGCCACCTGCATCTCCACAGAGGCAGTCAACCTCTCTACAAAATGTAGGAAAGTCTCATCAGCCCCCTGGACAACAGCCTCATAAGCCTCCTTTGGAGCAGCCAGTTCTATGGTTTGAACCAGTGCAGCCACGCCTGTAGTCTAGCACTGTTCCAGCACAAGTGGGTCAAGGCCAGCCTGTCCAGCAGGACTAGCAAAGTTACCTGTGCCTAACAACACATCAATGCCAATCAGACGCCTGGGATCCTGGTGACCCAGCGCAGCATTGCTCTCGACTGCCTGGAGTGCCAACTGTGTCCATTTCGTCTCAAAGACCTCGAACTGAACAGGCTGAAAAAGAACACGAGCCATGGCCCGAATGGCGTGAGGTGTCAACAAGTCAGCAGCAAACATCCTAAGAAGGTGCATCACTTCAACTGATTCCAGCCCGTACTTCCTGACCGTTTTACGGAGCTCCAACTGACCTTTCATCGTAAAAGGCTGATAGGTGTTATGAGGCACACCCTGAAGCACTGGGAAAGCTTGGACACCCCCTGACAAAGTGGCAGCACCTGCCAATTTCCGTCCCGTGGACCCCACAGGGACGGAAGCAAATGCCTGGCTGGGAGCTAGCTCAACACCACTCGACACTGCATCCCCTGCAGCATCATCAGGACTAGAGACAGCATCCCCACAATCTCGGAGGTGCTGCTCAAAGGCACATTCAACCATCTCCTCGACCTTATCTTTGACTTCTTGCCAGAAGTGCCTGTGATCCCTCGGGCACGTGGTCACCTGGCACGGGGGGAGTGCCCACAAGGCCACGAGGAATAACCACCAGCCTGAGGCCGACGGCCCCGGGAGACCTCTGGTCTCCCGGCAGACCTGCCATCATCTGCAGGAGGCAGGAGTGGCAGGACCGAACTGGCTGCCTCCAGAGCCACCCCTGCCCCAGCAGACCCCACGCCGCCTGCACCCCAGCAGTGCTGGCTGCTGCAGGTGGTGCGGGCGGGAGGGAACCACGGCCGGGGCCAAAAGACGCGCAGGGCTCCCCGTAGCCGGACCCGCCTGCGCCGCTCAAGCACCCCCCCGCCGCACCCGGCAGGGCCGGCGCAGGGAAGGGTGCGCTCGGAACCGCCCCCAACAGGGTTCCACCCGGGACGTGAAACCCGATAGCGGGCACCGCCCCCCCTCCGGAGGGAAGCGGGGCCAGCCGGCCGCCCACTGGGGTGGGGCTGGACACAAAATTGATCAGCGCACTGCCCCCATTGGCAGCCGCTGCCTGTGCATGCCCAGCAGTCTGCGCAGACTCAGACAAAACCGGTGTCGACCCCCCCGAGGGCAACCTGGGTTGGGGAGGGTCTGGCCCTGCTGCTGCCGCGCCCAGGGGGTATGTGATAGAAATACCGCAGTTCAGGCAAAGCGTTGTGACCGAATCCGACCGGATCCGAGGCGCAGGCTGAGCCAGGGGCTCCTCATTGCTCCCGAGGGCCGGGAAGATGCTGAGGGGCAGAATGGGCGGGGCGGGGGTAGACGAGACCGGCACTGCTGAGCCCTCGGGACCCCCAGGAGCCCACGGGGCTCCGCCCACTCGCTGGTCCGGTGCCCGATTCCCCCCAGGGGAACCAGGGTTGGGATCTGAGCCACCACCTGCACCCAACTCCACCCCAGGGGGGAGAGGCGAAAACCCCGCCTCATTCAGAAACTCAAGCTCCGGCTCAGACTCCCCATCCATGTCCGAGACGGGAGAGTTTTGTTTTGCTCAGAAGCCCGAGAACCGGAGGGCTGGAACACCTGCAAAAACTCTTCAAGCCCTTTCCACAGTACCACCAACTGTGTGATTTCTGCATTATATGCATCAGAGATTTCGTCCCTAAGACGATCTCCCACGAGAAACCACGCCCACTTATCAAGCGCAGCTTCAGGGGCAGGGAAAAGATCCCGATCCCGGGCCCACAGAAACAGCCGTTCAAGACCAGCCCGAGAGACAGGAGCCTGGCCCCGCTCCAATAAATCCTCCCAGACACCCAAAACCAGGGTATCCTCCACGGAAAACTATGGGGTCCTCAGCCTCAGAGATTGCAGGCAAAACGCCAAGACAGGGAAAAGAGAAGGACAGAATAAAACACAAAACAGACAGGTCTCACCACAACTATTCCACACACGGAGGGTCACCAAATGTCACAGCGACACAAGAATAACACACTCAGACATGATGTTCCAGCATCCGAACAGGAACAGGAAAAAACTACTTTATTTTTCAGACCTCAACATTTATAGAATTCCAAAAGTGACAGTGGATTGGAGGATGACATTACCACCTTTCCAACCACACTGGTCAGACTAACAGTCCATCAAAATTCTCCTCCTATGCAGAAGAATGCAAACAATCATTATTTTCATGAAAGTGTGTGAGAAACTCCATTCAAGAATGTAAACATCAGAAGTCTTAGAAAATCTCAAAAGAACCAGGGCAACAATTTTCATGTGAATGTACTATAAACCTCCTACATGGCTGCATTCACCCTAAACTGTCTAAACCATCTGCTATTCCACCACCTTTACTCCCACTCAATACCAGGCTGATGAAAGAGCATCTCCTAAGCATTCCTAACCCTAAGTAAGATATGTAGGGAAAAACAGATCTCATTTTATGAGGCATCCTAATCAGCATCAAGATCTATGTTTAATGGATATTTAATGTTTTAAAATAGTAAAAAAAAAAAAAAATGGCTGAGAATATTAAAGAATTTTCAAAGGTTTAAAATTGAAGTTGGCACAATCTCAAAGATGCTGTAGTTAAAAGGGAAGAAGTAGGAAGAATTTTAATAACAGAGGTTCACTAGTCCATCCTTAATTAACAACATGATGGAATTTACAGCGGGGTGATTTTGGGTAGAGAAAACACAGTATTAGTAGGAAATAGATATTTATATTGTATCTATATTTACACTTGGGCTCAGCATTGCAAAGCACACCCAGAAAATATAAATGAAACCCCAGAGTTCATCCATGCTCCAGCAGTTTCTGCACTCCCTATTTTCTCCTTTTTCCTCGTAATGTAGCCCAGAGCTCTCTGATGCAGCACCACAACCCATGTGCTCACACCTCCCTGGCATTCCAGCTGGACCACCAGGACATGGAGCTGAACTTCTGCCTGGGGGTTCTGCATATCCCACTTCCCAATGACAGCACCAGGCATCCAAACCCTCTCTGCATTCACACTGAACTCCTCCTAGAATAAAAATTAAGCCAGGCACACTAACTAGCAACAGCCTAAGTCCTCCCAGCACTTTTTGCCAGGCAAGAATAGGGAGGCAGAAACCTGCTGCTTAACTACATCTCCATGCTATAATGACCTGCCATGCCCTGCCCTTATTGAAGGCAGTGGGGTGGCCTTGATCCCTTAAAGGATATTGGCTCTCAGTGCACGATGAGCATCTGCAATTAGCAGCACAGACTGGTTTCATCCCTCTCCAGTGCCCGGGGGAGCCAGCTCTCAGAATAGCTCCAGCTGTTTAATAAAGCTCAAACCTGCTCTCTAAAGGTTAGACCCTTTCTAAACCACAGTAAACACTTCAGGTGGCCTGGCTTTGTGGGTCACTTGCACAAAGAACTCTGCATCCCTTGTTCTTCTGTGATTTAATGGCATAAAGTGAATAGAGCAAGAGGCAGAGCTGATGGATGGGGGTCCCACCATCCACAGTGGGGAGGGCAGAGAGCACCACTGCCAAAGCCTGGGACACACAAAGGACTGTCAACACACTAAAGGGCAGCTCATGGGCTGCAGAGGGAGGTGGAGACCAAGAGATAAACTGCACACAATAGCAAGAGCTGCTAAACACCTCCAAGCACCTCTGCAGAGGGGAGAGGACAGTGCTGCAGTTCGTCCTACTCTAATGATGGACTGTACAACACATAAACAAGTAGCAAGCTTGTGTGCAGTGCAACAATGAAAAACCTAACCACGTCAAATTAGAAAGGGATGGGGGTGATGTAAATTATGAGAGCAGAATTGTGTGCAGCCTCTCAGGGAGATACCACCCTCCCAAAACAGACATGCCAGGCATGGAGCATTCATCCTCCTTCAGATCAGGCCCTTGGTGTAGCCATTCACACTTGTCAAGGTCTTCTCACCCATTTATCATCTTTCTGGTGTGAAAACAGATACTATTCAAAAGGAAAGAGGTAAAAATCCAGAGAACAGGGAACATTTGCATAAAATGAGATTGGAGAAGTTTTCAGCATCAGTTTTTGGGTAGGTCAGGGTGGCTGCTGAACTATCAATTCCAGTACCTCAGAATCTAAGTGGAGCAACACTGTATGTTTTTGAAACAGTGGTCTTGACACAAGTGTTGTTTCTTTTTCCTTTACTCTGAAGTTTCATACCTGCTGTGCAACATCCTGCTGAGGCCAATGCATTTGTCAGACACCAACACCAGCACTCTGCGGGGCAGCTGAGCTGTTTGTGCTGTCCTTGGAGCCTCTGTGGCCTCACTTGGACAAGTAGCTTGTGCTCTGCATGGTTTTGGCAAAGTTCCACCAGCTGTCAAACCTGCCACCCTCAAGCAAGTCCCCAGGGACCTCAAGACCAGCTCATCTAACTCAAGCCTCTTTTGCACAGACCACTGCAGGGCACCTTTGCAGCAACACAAACCAGCAACAACACTGCACCCTGGCTTTTAAAGAGTGATGTTCAAACACAGTACCCTTCTCTGTAAAAAGAATAATAAAAAACCCAAAATCTCCTTCCACTGCTTGCTGAAGGCTGAGATGGGGAGATAAATTTCCTTGGCCAACAGAATTGGGAGGAAAGCTTTTCTTTCAAAGAGTCCAGGCTTTCCTAGACTCTGTCTCTGCTAATGAAAGATTCTACATTAAGAACCAATTTCAACTTAACATCACAAAACATTTACTGTCCTTTCTTCTCCTGATAAGCAGATGAAAAGAAACTGGTCTACGTGTGGAAGGCTGAGAAATAAAAGATATACAGCCCATAGCACTGTACCTGCACACAGGAAGACAAGCTATGGGATCAGCCTCTGGTAAGCTCACCCTGCTTCTCAGAAAACACAGAAACAAGGAAATATTCCCATCATTTTTCCCTTGGGTCTCATTTGAAGACTGTTTTCCCTAAAGCTAAGGTTCCAACCCAGCAATGAATTTGTAAAGAGAGGAACTGGATAGCACACAGCAGAGCTCAGGACAGCTGGAACATGGAGGCAACACCCAGCAGGCTTAAATTCCCTTGGAAAGTAGCAGCTGCAGCCTGGCCAGGCAGTATCACTGACACCAGGCAGTGCTAAACACTGACAGCTGCATGTACAAGCAGTGATTCAATGTCACTTCTGCACTTCTAAAGGAAATAACCTCTTGGTGTAAGGATGGGTCAGTCTGTCTAATCAACCAGAGGTTAAGAAAGATCAAAATGGGAAGAAAGGATGAAGATAAAGTGCCAATTATTTATTTATCCTCATTTTGGAGTCTCTGCACCCCTACCGGAGTCTCTATCCCTTGCAGCTTCTAGCTTTTTCCCCTCCAACATCATGCATCACTTTTATCACTCCTGCCATTTGGTTTCTTAAGTCTGCCTCATATAATCAGTGAAAACTTTATCTCTCCCCAAAACAAAGTCTCAGGGAACTATTTTGGAAAGATGCCAAGAGCATATCTTTGTGCTGACAGGCAAAGTCCGAGAAACTGCCTAATCATGGTCCTGATACCCTGTGTGACAGTCAATTCAATGCATTAACTGGTACTGTATGGCATTAAAGAGATAACATAAGTTTTTTAAAAAGCTCCTGAAGCCTAATCTCTGGTGACATCTTTAACTCTGACTGCCAAAACTTGTGCTTACTCATCCATTGTTATTCCCTGTCCCATGTTTTCTGAATGGGAAGTCAAAAAGCTGAACAGATTTGAACCTAAATAAGCATTCACTGATATCAACAGCAGGAACAGCTATAAACCACTGTGTTTTATATTTTAAAGGGAACTGAGTTTCTTGCACTGTGTTTCAGCTGTTGCCCTTCCCAGGGAGAGGAAGCAGGTTGGAGTCAATGGGGTCAATGCTGGGCAGGCAGGAGCAGACACAGCAGGCAGATTGGGAAGAAAGAGCTCAAAGTGATTTTCCATAGAGGGACAAGCTTGAACCAAAGATAGAAAAACTTACCTAAGCATATAATGACATATTATTAGTATATAGTTGTAGCATTATTGTGGGTAATAGGATAATGTATTTATAGAATAAATACAATAACCACCTAAACGTTAAGTAATACATTAGTAGTAACTAGAGGATTTTCACACTGCATTCTCTGAGTCAGCCCAAGGTCCTCCCTGAGCTGCTCTGGGCTGATCCTGCTCCAAAATAAGGATGTCCATCGAATGGACAGAGCTCCAACTGCCCCACAGGCTGCTGCTGCCCATCCCGGGACCCACTGCAGGCTGTATCCCATTCCCAAAGGAGCTACAACCAATCCCACCCCCTGCACCAGCATTAGGAACACAATTCCAGTAGCAGGCCAGCACAGGTCCATTCCAGTTTGCTCCTGATCATCATGGAGTGGAGACAAGAACAATTGGGCAACAGCCATTTTTCCTGCAACAAAAGGATATTTTACATATGTTTCTCATAACATCATAGCAAATTTTAATCAGTCATTATACAGTTATAGCAACTTATTTTAATCAGTTATGATAATTATTCTCAATTTTTTTGCATGTAGTCTATTATACCTTCCTATCCAAGCACTATTTTTCCTTTACTTTACACTTAGGTTGTATTGCAGAAGTGTGTCATTGAATATTTATAACCATAATACTCCCACACAGTATTGCTTTCCAAATTCTAAAACTAGATCCACTAGTTCCACTGAAAGCTTTGATTAATATTATATTTTAATTAAAATCTTGTAGGAAGAAAACCTTTAGAGTAGCTCTTGCTGCAGGTCTTACTCATGCCCCTGTCAGCAGTGCCCACAGCAAGTTCTGTCAGTACAGGCTGGCTTTGAGCAAAGCACGAGCTTATGGCAAACGCCTTGTAATGAGGGACAAGAGCAGCATAAAAGGCCAGTAATGGAAAGATGATAAAGCGAAAGATGGAAAATGAAAATCCTCTCCTTACCACCACCACGAATAGCTGCCAGGAGGGCTAATTACCCAGGGAGGCTGCGGAGTGCCTGCGAGGGATTCAAGAGCTGCAGCGACGCTCGGCAGCCGCGCTCTGCTCCTGCCCCGCCGAGCTCCTCCAGCCCTGCCGGACCGGTCCCCGCTCGGCCGGGAGCACGGGAGAGGTTCCAAAGGCCAAAAGCGTGTGGAGACCAGGGTCCAAGGCAGCTCTGGTGTCCAGATATTCTGAGCATGAGGGACGCATGTACCCTCAGCACTAGGAGAAGGCTAAAGCTGGGGCAGAGGGTACCCCAGCTGAGGACACCCCGGAGCAGCTTTCCCCGGGTCCCTTGGGAGACGGCTGCTGGCTCCCGAGTCCCGCACGTCCGATCCTCGCTCCTAATTCAATGGTGCCACCTAGTGCCACCAGCCCGGCACGGGACAGCTCAGCCCTCCCTGCAGAGGGAGGCTTCACTCGCATCCCCTGGGCAAACTGCCCAGCGCGGGCCGGCGGTAGCCCGGATCTCCTGCAGACAGCCCGCGGTGGGGTCGGGGCATCACCCACCACCACACTGGTAAAGAGAAAAGGGGCAAGGGAGGGAGCCATGGGGAGCAAAACTCCTGAGCTTTGGGATCCAGGATCTTGGGGACATGCTCTGGAGAGGGCAGCTGTGGTGGTGCTCCTGCTCCCTGCAACAGCTTCCATAGCCTGCCTTCACCAGGCTTCTTCCAGGGCAGAGAGAGACCCTTTCTGGTCACTACCAGTGTCACCTGTCACTGCCACAGCCAGGCTTCCTCCTCACAGACCCTCTCCACATTCCCAGCAGAGCTGGCCACTGTTCAGGCCTCCAGGGGCATTGCAAACTGGGAGTAGTCAGAAATCATACTGCACACAAGCAGTAGGTTAAAATCTCACTTTATGAGCCCAGAAAACCTGCAGAGGATAATTGAACAGTCAGACCTCCCTGAACTGGGGATTTATCATCTCTAAGTGGAGCTGCCTGGCTGGAATGCCAGGGCCAGTGCAGATGTGCTGGAGTTTGTGGTGACACCAGTAGAGAAGAAAATCTCCAGGAGGTCCATCTGAGTAGGTTCCCATGTGACGAACTGTCACTGGCTCAGATGACTGCAGCAGCAGACACATGAACCATGATGCAGCTGCTCCAGGGTTGCACCAGCACCAATCCTGGATGCATTAGCCAAGATCCCAACAAGCTTGCACAGAGCACCAGGCAGGCAAGCAAGTCCCAAAAGCTTTGGTGCTTTGCAGGAGCAAGACCCTGTGCAGAGAGCCACCCATTTCTTGGGTTTCACTGTGCAGGCAGAGGCCAAATCCCCAAAACTGGGAGGCAGAAAGGAACTTCAGCCCCACCAAGACCAGAGCCATGGCCCACTGACACTGCTGTAAGGGCAGAATGGAAGAAGCACGTTCACTTGGGGCACCCTGCTTTTCCTCAAAGCAGTGGCATGTGACAAAGGCTGCTTAGACAGAAGACTGCTCAATACCCCACTCAAGAAGTATTTTCCTGTTATCTCTTTGTGCTATAAGCTGGAGCTCACAGGCTGAAGGCAGAAGAAGAAAGGAGACTGGCTGCTTTGCTGAGTTTCTCATCTGCCACACATGAGTACAATAAACCCATCAACACCACCAGGGCGCTCCCTCCAGGACAGTACCTCAGCCCAAGAAATTAAGATTTACAGAAATTTGTTTAAAGGGACACAGTATTGAAAAATCTTTCTTTTTTTCCAGAAATCAATAAGACTGCATCCACTGGAAAAATATTAATGTGAAAATAGAGCCAAAATTTCGTTACTATTCCAAAGTACATTCATACATACACCAAGGATAATTTCAACTAAATTAGGGTGAATTGATATCAGCATCATTTCCTCTACATGGAGGTGGGGATCAAATTTTACTGTCAGCATTAATTAGGGGAACTAGTCACTTGATTGTGCATTTATTCAAGGGTTCCCCTGGGTTTCTGGAGAATAAGGCCTGGTCTGTGCTTTTCAGAGGTGCACATGACCTGAAAAGGAATCACTTAATTTCATGGCCTCGAGATACAAAAGGGCAATTTTAGTTTTTGGCAAGAGAATGAAGTTGGGTTTGAAAGATGGGGTTCTCATCAAAGAGAGAAAAATCAAAGTCCTGGCCAGCCAGCACAGTGCTGCCAGCTCACAGATCAGTGCCCAAGCTGCTTTTTGAGTCTCTTAATAATTGAACTTGATTGATGCTTTGAGAGGCTGTTCATGGCTCACCCCATCTCAGTGATGCTTCCTGGTGAAGGGAGCTATGCAGGCTCTGCAAGGCTGGTTAGCAACATAATGAACTCCTGTGAAGTGAATTTGTTCAATTCTTTGAATGTATTTTCCCTATTGTCTTCCTTAAGCCCTATTATTGTTCAACAGCAGTAAATTCATCAAGTGCAGGCAGACTGCAAGGACACAGGGCCAAGAGAAGCTGGCACACAAGGAGCATGGGGAAGGCGTGTGAGCAGGTTGGAGTGTTTGTGCAGGTCTGCACAAACATCAGCCTGAGCAAGGCAGAAAACATCTCTGTGCTGCTGGTCCCAGCACCACCCCCTCAACACCCTGCCACAGCTGCTGCCTCTGCATTGCCACCTCTCCAGTATTAATGCCACCATAACTCACATCACACCACAGCCACACCAGACACCAGGATCATCCCAACAACTCTTTGGGGATAGAGAGGAAGGAACAGACCTGTCAGTCCCACCTATGAAAGGACCAAGAGTTCTTCTAGAGAGGAGTGGATGTAAGGGCTCAGATCACCCCAGCTAATCAGCTCCTAACCCTGCTAGGCACAAGCTTCACCCAAATCACACACAGCACATCTAGAGTCCTCCCCAGGCAGACATTGTACTCTCCACCTTCCTGAGGGATCCTCTGGCTTCACATACTCCTGAGAGAAGCTGTATCAAAAGCAGCATGACTGCAGTGTGCAGGGAAAAAGGAGTCTCCCTCTCTCCAACCCAGGGCAAGGAAGCGCCTCACTACAGGGGAGGCTGAAGGGAGCAGGCACAGGAAGGTTCACACAACCTTTCCTAGCCCAGAGCCAGACTTACTGGCTGCAGGCAGAGCCAAGCTGTGTTAAAACACAATGTCATGTGTATTCCCCAGGATGCAGCAGTTAGTTGTGGCATCCACATTCTCTGGGCATAACTTTTTCCCCAGGATTTTTCTCCTGGGAAGCTGAAAAGGCAGAGAGAGGCCCCAGAGAAAAAAAGGAAAACAATTCTTATCTCATTTGCTTCTCCTGTGTTTGTGCACAAGACGAATGAATCATGGAAGATTGTTTACTTGAAGGTGATTGCCTGATTGGATTCTGGTGTGAGTTGTTTTGACTCATTGGCCAATTGGTGCCAAGCTGTGTCAGGACTCTGGAAAGAGTCTTAGTATCTCTTTAGCATTCAGTATATTTCCTGTATTCTTTAGTTTAGTATAGTTTAGTTTAGTATTCTTTAATATAATATAGTCTTATAAAATAATAAATTAGCCTTCTGAGAACATGGAGTCAGAGTCATCATTCCTCCCTGCCATGAGGGCACCCACAAATACAATAACGGTGTATTGCGTTGGCTGTAGCCTTAGCTGAAGAACCAAAACCCTGAAATTGGGCAGAGTTCACAGCCAAGGCTGAACATGTGAGAATCTGCTGCTGAATCCTCTCGGAAATGTCTGGAAACCCTTCGTGGATGCCGTGGGACTCTGAGCAGCCTGCTCGTAACCAGACACTGTGGCAAGGTACTGTGTTCCTGACAGCACTGTCCTTCGCAAATTGTGGGGTGACAGTTGGGAAGAGGTGTCTCAGAAATGGAAGTTCCAATTTTTTCCATCAAAGGAGGACATTATTTGCATGTGGAGAGTTTGAGCTCTGGAGGACAAAACTCCTATGGTGAAGAGACCTTTCTATAAGTTTTTCAGATGGGCAAAAGCTCATAGGTTTTTTCCGGAAATGGGAGATTCCCTGGACCCGAGAGCCTGGTGGCTGATGTATTTTTATGTGTGGGAGAAGTTCAGGCGGGGTGAGGGATTGTCTCGACATTATCCAGCCTATGCAGCTCTTTCCTCTGTTCTGAAGAGGAGAATCCCCTTGGAGGGGCATCTCGCCTTGTGCTGGGGACTATCAGCCCCACCGCCAGAGCCAGCAGGAGAAGTTTCCGTTCAAGGACGGAAACTGCTGGTTCCCATTCCCCCCCATCGGGGGCGGGNGGTTTTTTTCTGTCTCTCTGGAGCATGCGCAAGAGGAGACGTTTCTCCCCTTCCTCCTTTCCCCCGTGGGGCGTGTAAGCCAGCTTCGCCGGCCCCGCCCCCGCCGAGAGAGGCGGCCACCAGCTCCGCGGGGAGCAGCCTGTCCGGTCCGCCTGCATCGCAGCCAGCAATTGAATTCACGACTACGGCGCATGCAGCGCCGGCGGGGGCCGACCCCCGCCGATTCCGCCGCCTCCTTCACTCCTCCCAGGGCTGAGAGAGCCGCCCACCGCTCTGGCCGTGCCGGCTCCGTCTCCTGCACTGCTCGTCAGCACTCTGATCGCGGCGATGCCGCCGCTGCCGCCAAGTTGGCGGTGAAGACTCCAGCGGTGCCGCCTGCCCCACCGCCTCCCGAGCCGTCTTCGACACTGCCCCTTGCTGTTTCGCCCGGGTTGCCAGGCAACGCAAACGCTCCGGCAGCACCAGCGCCCGCTGCCATGCCGGCAGAGGTTTCGATATGCCCACCACCGATCCGGCTCAGCGCCACCTCCGAGCTCGTCAGACCGTCCTGAGCTGTCTGCCCCTGACGCAGCGGCTCAAGACAGCGAGAGAAGACATCGGCCCGTCTCGCAGTGGTGACAGCACGGCTCGAATGCTCACAGCCGGTGCCGCAAGAGTGAACACTTTGAAATTCAGTGTTTTTCTGGGACATGGCATTCTTCGCGGGCTGACCCTCGTTTGGTCAGGGGGTTTCCGCTGGGGCTCGGAACGCCTGTCTGCCCCCGCGCGCGTCAGCGGAGCGGGGGAAGCGGTTCCCGAGAAAGTCGCTGCTCTTGTGCCCCGGCGGGGCAGGGATGGTGCCGAGAAGCAGAGAGCGGGAACACTCTCATTTGCATCGCGGGGGAGAGACGCGTAGTGGAAAGCAAGCATCGCTCGTTTGTTCTAGGCAAAGACCCCCAGATCCGGGATGGAGATCCTTGGGGAAGCTCCTCCTTCCCAGCCGCTGACACGGGCCGCTGGTTCTGAGGGGAGAGAGAAAAAGCATTCGGCCACTTCTGTTGCTGAGACACTTGCAGCCTGGTGCGGGAGGGCTGTGGGAAGAGGGACCCCGTCCTGTGGGCCGGGTCTGGGAGTCTCGGTCTTCCCACCGGGGGTCGGGTCTGGGCCGCTTGGCAAGGCCGCCGGGCCAGGGCTCCCGCCCCGGCCACCGCCAGGTTTGGGTTCCTTGGTCTGCCCACCGGGACCAGGGCCTCCGTCCCACTCACAGCTGCACGGTCCTAAAGCCCGCCGCTGTTGTTTCCCTTTCAGAGAAAAAAAAAAAAAAAAAGGGGGAAAGAGCTTCCAGCTCAAAGTACTGGAAAGCCACAAGCCAGCCTTGGTCCAAGTGGTTGAATTAAAGGCTGTGGCCATGGTTTTACTGAGATTTTTCAATTCCTTTGGATTTCTAATAGTTATTAGTGATTTTCTTTAGCAGTTCTCTGTTTCAGAATTCTGCAAGTCTGTTTCAGGACCAAAAGATACTTCCAGAGATGTCAAAGATCAACATCTCCAGTCAATGGACCTTATCCTAAAACTCAGCTGTTTGGACTTGAAACAATGAACATTCTTTGCATGCTGTTTGGTTTTCTGATATTGTAAATCTTTTTTTAGTGATATGATAGTAGTTGATATTCTACAGGTAAAGAATCTCCTCGGTCATTCTACATCAGCACTTGCTTGAGGTTCTGATTGACAACTAGCAAATTGCTAAGGAGACCTCTCGAGATGTGTTTGTTCTCTCTTCTGCAAGGGCCCAGCAGAAGAATTACAAATGCAGTTTATTTTTATTTTTAATT
>VZRH01007469.1:518-12755 GCA_013397555.1 Urocynchramus pylzowi
CAATCCTACAGGGGACCCCCAATGGGGGATTCTGAGCTGCAAAAATTTGGGGGGAATCCCAAAGCTTAAATCTGGGGGGAATCCCAGTGCTCCAAAACTGATTTTCTTGTAGGACCCCACAGAGAAAAATGGGTTAATTGGGGGATCCTGTCCTACAATCCCCCCCCCAGTGCAATTTCACAGGTTAAAGTCTGGGGAGGGAACCCCTAAATTGCAATTTTGGGGAATCACACAGATTTTTTGGGGCATAACCAGCCCTGACAAAACCTTTTGTGCCCCAAGCAGGGATTTTTGCTGCTTTTTCCACAGGTTTTTGCTGCAATTGGAGCGAGGGGCTCAAGGAATTACAGGATTATCCCGGGAAATCTCAGCCCTGAGCCCCAGGGGGAGGCTGCCAGCTCCATCATTTCCCAAAACTCAGCTTTGGGAAGGGCAATGTCCCTTTGGGCAATTCCCACGTGCAGCAGAGTGGGAATTCCACCCAGGATCTGGGACCCTTTGCAAATTTGGAGGGCATTTTCTCAAACCTGGGGAGTTTTTTTTCTTTTTTGTGGAAACTTGGGAACACTTTTGGAAACCAGGACCCCACTGGTGCAAGCATTGACCCCCATCTTGGGAATTTGGGGTGTCTTTCCTTGAATTTGGGGTGTCATTCCTTGAATCTGGGGTGTCTTTCCTTGAATNAATTTGGAGGGCATTTTCTCAAACCTGGGGAGTTTTTTTTCTTTTTTGTGGAAACTTGGGAACACTTTTGGAAACCAGGACCCCACTGGTGCAAGCATTGACCCCCATCTTGGGAATTTGGGGTGTCTTTCCTTGAATTTGAGGTGTCTTTCCTTGAATCTGGGGTGTCTTTCCTTGAATTTGGGGGGGCTTTCCTTGAATTTGGGGGGGCTTTTTGTAAACCTAGGACCCCTTTTTGGGAACCTGGGATCCTTTTTAGGGAACCTTCGGAACTTTTAAGTTTTGGGGCCCTTTGAGGGAAACAGAGCTCCTTTTTTTTAAATCTGGGACCCTTTTTAGGGAATCTGGTATCCCTTTTAGGGAACCTGAGGTGTCTTTTTTCAACCCTGGAACCCCATTTTTGGAACATGGGCCTTTTCTCCCATTTGGGGAGGAGAATTGTGAATCAGGACTCGTTTTGTTAAACTTTGGAGTTACTTTTGTTGAACCTGAGACCCCTCTTTGGCAACCTTGGACCCCTTTTAGGGAACCTGGGGTATCTTTTTGCAACCCTGGAACCTCATTATCCAAATCAAAACCACTTTTTCCAACAACAGTACCCCATGTTGTGATCTTGGAGTGCCTTTCTTTAAACCTGAGGAGGTTTTTTTGGTCAATCAGCACTTCTTTTCTGAAACTTGGGAGCTTTTCTTAAACCTGGGACCTCTTTTTGCAAATCTGGGACCTCGTTTTTCAAATCTGGGGGCTCTTTTTGCAACCCTGGTGCCCATTTCTGCAAATCATGGACTCCTTTTTGCAAACCTTGGATCCAATTTCGAGAACCTGGGGATGATTCTTAAATTTGGAGGGGTCTTTTTGGAAATCAGGGCTCCTCTTTGTAAACCTGGGGGGATTTTTCTTATGCCTGAGATCCCTTTTTGCAAAGCTGGGACCTCATTTTTGGAACCTGAGGTGCCTTTTCTTAAATCTGGGGTGATGTTTTACAAGTCTGGGACTCCCTTTTGCAAACCTAAGACCTCCTTTTGCAAATTTGCCAGCCTGTTGTGCAAACTTGGGGTGCCTTTTCCCAAACATGAAGTGGGGTCCCTGGTCATGAAAGAAACGGGGTTTGGGGCCATCTTAACAGATAACACAGGGATAAATTTATGTTTAATGCTTTGCTTAAACTCAAAAAGCTGCGACTTCTCATGATTTCTCTCTAGAAGCTCAAATTTACCTCAGAAAATTAAAATTTGGATGGATTTTTAGCGTTCACTCCCATTCCCGGACACACTTTCTCATTTCCAGGCAGGAACAAACACTTATTTCCCCTCAAGCCCCTTAAAACCAAGCCTAAAAGCTGCAGGAGGCTGATTGAGGGCAGTGCTAGGGATTGAGATTCCCATAAACCTGGCTGTGGGATTTGGGGGCACGTGCCCCAGCAGGAAATATTTTCAGGCATCTATAGTTTAATTTCACTGTTTAATTAATAATGGGGCTATTCTTTGTTAGGAGCTGGCAGGGGATTACACTGGAGGCAGCTGAGTTTGAGGCTGGATTCTCCTTTTCCAAGTCAGCTCCTTTGCTGGGAAAAGGGGTTGTAAATTTATATATTTATATTTAATAGAAAAAAATATATATAACACTTCCTCTCTCTCTGTATGGCTATATAAAAATATTACTATTAATATATAAAATACAATGTATACATTATGTATTATATATCTTTATATAATTTTATTCATATAGAAATTGATATATTAAAATTTTAATTTTTTTAATGGAGAGATTATATGCATAATTTACAAACTTTGGGATAGCTCAGCCTGGGGGGACTTAAACCTCCCCTCCCCAGGACTACAAAACTCATAAATACCCCCAAAATTTCCCATTTTTCTTCATTTGAAACATCAAGGTGAACCCAGCCCGTTGGGCATCTTCCCCCTCCACATATTCCCGAGGCTGGGATGTTAATCCATGCTGAATTGCCTCCCAGAAACTCAGCTGGGAAGGGTTTAGGAGGAAAAATCCCCCAGTGAGCAGGCTGGCCGTGGATTTTCGTGCCAGGCCGGATTGGGAGGCGGGTGCTGGGTGTCGCTCCGACCCACGCAGAGGCTGGAGGTGCCATGGGGTGGGAGTGGGGTTTATTTACATTAAATTTCTCCTGCTGGTGCAAAGGGCTGGAAAATCCAACACGACAGCTCCTCCGGCGTCTTGGCCTCTTTCCGACCTGTTGAGCCGAAATAATTCCCCGGTTTTGTCTGAGGTTACCCCAGTTGTAAAAGGCAAAGAAGGGAAGGAGGCTGAAAAGGGGGGGATTTGGGGATCTCCAGGGCTTGTGTTGCCTGTGTTGTGGAAATGGTGTTTTGGAGCGTGGGATTGAGGTAAATTTGGATTTTCCTAGAATAGAATCTGGTTTGGGTGGGAGAGACCTTAAAGCCCACCTTGTCCCACTCCCTGCCACGGCAGAGACACCTTCCAGAGTCCCAGGTTGCTCCAGCCTGGCCTTGGGCCCTTCCAGGAATGGGACACTTTCAGGCAGAATTGGTTCTGTCCAGTTGGGAACACCCTCCTCCTCCTCCTCCTCTTCCTCCTCACCACATCCCAGCTCAGCTCCCCCACATCTCCCAAGATGTGTTGGCTTGGGAATCTTGGTGACCCTGCCTTGATCCTTCTCCTGTTTCCCCTGACCTGGGAGGGTCCCTACTGGCCACAGTGTCCAGAGAAGGTGACGCCAACCCAAGGCCTGAAAGTCTTGATGGGCCACGCTGTTAACATCTCGCTCCTCGAGGAGATCTGGCACCTTCCCTGGCCATGGGGCTTCTCCTGGTCAGAGGAGACAGTCTGGTTGTTATCCCAACTTCTCCTCTCTCATCCCTCTCCCTGGACCAGCATGGTCCATCCAATCCCAACTTCTCCTCTCTCATCCCTCTCCCTGGACCAGCGTGGTCCATCCAATCCCAACTTCTCCTCTCTCATCCCTCTCCCTGGACCAGCGTGGTCCATCCAACCCCACATTACTCACCTCTTCCAGTGGAGAGAGCAGGAACTCCAGGATGACTCAAAAGGAAGCAAAAACACTCTTTCAAAGGGTGGGAAAAGGAAGAAGCCAAGGGGTAGATAAATAATCACAGGCCAGGAAAGAAAAGAGGGAGGATGTGACCCCATGGGATCCACGGTGGGAATAGGATCTCACCTGGGATCACATGTCCAACCTGGGCAGCTCTTGGTGTGAAATGGAGGTGAAGGTCTTGGGGAGGGCAGGGGATGAAGGTCCTGCAAGAGAAGCAACGAGGCTGGGCTGGAGAACCAGAGCTGTGAAAAGGAGGAGCTGGAGCAAATGCTGAAGACAAGGCCAAGCTGGAGATGGCCATTCCTTTGGAACTTTGCACGTTCCTGGCTCTTGCTTGCACATGACATGAGGAGGGTGGAGAGGCTTTGGGGCCCATGTGGGTTTAATATCAGCCAGAAAGCAAAGCTGGAGGAGGAACTCAAGCAGGACCAGGTCAGCTGTGGGCAAAGGGAAGGAGAAGAGTTGATGCCAGAGGAACCAAGGCAGCTCCTGGTCCCCACGTCCAGTGACAGAGCAACAAGGAGGGTTTGAGCTGGTGGAAAACTTTGTGTCAGCGACCTCAAAGTGTCTCAAAACCACCTGGCTGGAGCTGCCCTGTCTCAGCTTCATCCCATGTCAGAGGAGACATGGGACGAACATCAGAGCATCATCCATGAACCTCTCAGAGGGGAGACCCTAAACTTTGTGTTTATTTGGGGTCAGGTGAATGTGGGCAAAGTAACAGGAGGTGACATCACACATTTTTGCCCCAAAATCACCAGATGTGCCCCGAAAGCAACGTGGAATCAGACTGGAGGCAGCTCTGGGATTTGGTCACCCATTCCAAGACTCAAGATTTGGTCAAAAGAGAATAATTCCCAGCCAATTTTGTCCTCAGGGTGCCAACGATGGCCTGAACAGCCCACAGAGACCAGGTGACATCCCAAACCCCTGTGACTGCCAGAATCCAGACCCACTCCCTGCCAGTCCAGGTGATGCAGAGCCCAGCTCAGTCCCACGTAAATAACATTTGTTTTTCCTTGCCAGCATTCCCAAGATCCAAGCACATCACAGCCAGGGGTGGTGAGACCATCCAAGGGGTTAAAATTCCCAGTATTGGGCATCTCTATCACGTTTGCAATCAGAGCCAATCTTGGTGTGCAAAGATTTTGGAGGTGATCATGTCCAAATTACGGGTGGATGAATGTGGGGATAGGGCTCTCCAGCGTGTTCCAAGAGCAGGATGGCCAAGCAAACTCCTGGGGTGCTTCAGGTGGTCCCAATTCATTGTTAATCATCATCTGCACTTCATCCCTACTCAAGGAAATTGAATTTTTGCAAATTTTGGTGGTTTATTGAGGAAAACACCTCCCTGGGAGATTGCCAGGAGCTTGTTAAGGGCCTGGGAAGCACCTCCAGCAGAGCAAAGCATCACCACATCTTCCAGACCATGGTGAGGAGGGTGGAGAAGGCACCAGATGGCTGCTTGCTGCTGGTGTGGAGGAATAAACACCCTGGACCCACAGGGAAAACCCACAGATCCATTTGCTTCCCAAAGAAAATGCTGATCCACCCAGGATTTTGGGGGTTTACAGCTTTATATCCTCATCACAACACAAGTACAAGGAGTATTTTGCTCTAAGAGGGAGGGGTTTCCCTGCATCTTCTCCTCCTTGGATTGATTTGGAGGAGATTCCTGGCTGGAGGGAAGCAGCCCAGATGAGTTCCCCAGGATTTACCAGTAATAATATCTTTCCTCCTCCTAGGAGAACCCTAAATACCAGAAGCAGGTTCTCCAGGAGGCTTCTCCAAGGGTTCAAACCCACGCCAGAGGTTCCCACACACCCACGGGTCACTGGACGGGTTGTGGGGTTGGGTGAATCATCAGCGTGGGTGAAAATCCTCTGACCCAACTCCTCTTCCCTTATTTAGGATCACAGGGATGAAACCAAGAGGCTGGGATGGGCTGGAAGCTTCTCAGCCCAGTTGTGCAATGTCTTTTCCAAAGCCATCCCAAAGTGATCCCTCTGGGTTTTTATCTCGGTGTCTTGCTCCAAGATTTGGGATTGCAAAGAGGCAGCTTTCCAGCAAAAGGCATTTCCATCCCTGATCCGTTGCAATTTGGGCCTTGATAAATGTAATTTTTTCAGGGGGTGGTGCTGAACATCCTCCCCAGTCCAAAATGGGAACCAAAACCACCCTTAGATCCTGCTGTAAACAGCAAAAAGCTCTGAAGGAAAGTGAAATTCCACCAGTAGAGTAGCCCCAGTAAGAGAAAGAAACACCAGAAGTATGGAATATTTGCAGCTCTACAACTCAAATCCATGTAAATTTGTTTAATTGGTGTGGGATTGCTTATCCAACAGGGTTTGTGCTGACATTTTCATGGAACAAACGTTGGGAATGAGATGATCTGGGCAGGGGTAGGGGCTGATTTCCTCTCTCTGTGTTACAAATCTGCGACAGAGGCTGAAAGAATCATCAAATTCACCCAAAACAGTAAAGATGCAAATAATTCCCTCAATTTATGTGCATATTTATTGATTACTTTAACTTCTGTCCCACCCCAATGGCAAGCCCGTTGCAAACCCATTGTAAGGCTATTACAAGTCTGTCACAAACCTGTTGTAAACCACTTGCTAACCTGTTGCAAGCCCACCGTAAATCTACCGCAAGCCCGTTGTAAGCCCCTTGCAAGCTCATTGCAAGCCCACTGCCTGTTGTAATCTTGTTGCAAGCTTATTGTAAACCTACTACAAGCCCCTTGTAAAGGCATTACACGCCCATTGTAGGCCCTTGCAAGCCCATTCCCAGCCCACTGTTGCAAGCTTGTTGTAAGCTGCCTGCAACCCCAGCAGCAAGGGAAGCCTGGAAGCCAGGCTGGGATCAAAGGAACCCTGCTGCTCCCAACCTCTCCCGGCTGATTTCCCAGCCTGGACTCCCCTCCCTTCTGGTTCCAGTTACAGGAGGCTCCAGGGCTTCCGTCACGGCTCCGTCCCGCGCGTCACCGCCGCAGCCCCGCGCAGCCGGGCCCCGCGGATCCCCCCGGGGCTGCGGGGATCTTCCACCCTCCCGGGGCTCCCGTGGGGTCTCTGATCCCCCACCCGGGCAGCTGCTTCTCCTTAATCCACGGAGAGGGAAGGCCGGGCTGGGACAGGGGGGTAAAGCCCTTCCCGGGATGGGCAGAGCCCAAGGCAGCCCTGGGAGAGCGGGAGCAGCACAGCCAGGAGCTCCGTCCCGGGATGAGGGACAGACGGCAGGACCGGGGGTCGGATTCCTGGGATGTGCCCACGTGGAGAGAAGGCATTGCGAGCCCGTTGTAAATCCATTGCAAACCGATTGCAAACCTGTTGCAAGCTAACTGCAAACCCTTTGTAAGCCTGTTGCAAGCCCATGCCAGTCACAGGCCTCCTGCAAACCCTTTGTAAGCCTATTGCAAGATTGTTGCAAACTCCTTGCAAGCCCACTGCAAGCTCATTGCAAGGCTGTTGCAAGCCCATTGTAAACCCCTTGCAAATCCCTTTCAAGTCCATTTGAACCTACTGCAAACCACTTGCAAAAACCTGGAGGTCCATTGCACGGTTGGGAACCTTGAAAGTCCATTTCAAACCTCTTGTAAACCCACTGCAAACTCATTGCAACCCCATTGCAAACCATTTGCAAACCCCTTGCAACCCACTGCAAATCCTGTTGTAAACCCACTGCAAACTCATTGCAACCCCATTGCAAACCATTTGCAAACCCCTTGCAACCCATTGTAAACTCCCTTTAAGCCCATCATGGACCCACTGCAAACCCTTTGCAAGCTCTTTGCTATTTCACTGGGGACCTTTGAAGCCCATTTCAACCTAATTGCAAATCCATTGCAAACCTGTTTCAGTCCCATTGCAACCCCCTTGTGTAAATCCATTGCAAACCTGGTTCAGTCCCATTGCAACCCCCTTGTGTAAATCCATTGCAAACCTGTTGCAAGCCTGTTGCAGGTGCACTGCAAGTTCCCAGTAAGCCAAACTCTCATCTCTCTTTTTTCTTGTCTCCCACTTGCAGGAAGTCCCCCAAACCCCACTCCCCGATCTGCATCTCCCATTAAATTTCCTTTAATCATTCTTTTCCCCGCTGGAGGAACGAGGGCTGGAGGAAGGCAGCAGATCCCATCCCTGCTGCCCGCTGGCCCCGCAGCCGCTCCGGGGCATCACCCCGCTCGCCCAGCCCAGCCGGCTCAGCAGAAGCCGCCGCCGGGCCCGTCGGGCCCCTTGGCTTCGTTAGGGCTCATTAACGAGGAGCCCGTCTCGCTTTTCCAAGCTGTCAGGACCCATTACCGTCCAGGACCCCTCGGCCCCGTCCCGCGGGCTGGGAACGGGACGGCAGCGGGAGGATCAAAAGCCACGGGTGTCCCGCTCCAGCGGGGCAGAATAATTTAATAGAGAAGCTGATAATTTATTTTTACAAGGGGTTTTTTCTTGCTCTTACGAGGTTTTTTTTTTTTTGTTTTCTTTGCAATTACCAGTCTCGATTCAGCCCGTAAATCTCTCTGCCAGCCCTGTCCGCTCCCATTCCACCTCCACCACCAGGAAAACTGGGGTGTTTTTTTTAATTAAGCCCCAAAGTTTTTGGCAAATTCCACTTTTCTCTTTCCAGGGAAATTAAGATTTACTGGAAAGGCCGGGATGGGCAAGAGGGAGGTGGCAGGATGCCGGTGTGTTACCACTGCTCTCTGCTGGACCCGCTGCATTTCCCGCAGCCCAGAGCCAGACACTTCCCGGCTGGAGCAGGGGAGGAGGAGGAGGAGGAGGAGGAGAAGAAAGAAGCATGGTGCTGAGGCAACACCATCCCAAGCATCCCCAGCCAGGGAAAAGCAGGTGGTGGGGGAGATCCATGGCCCTGGGGACAGCAGGGCAGTGTCCAGAGATGCCACCCTCTCCTCGGCTTTGCCACCCTCTGCACAGAGTTGTCAGCCTTTCCCCAACACTGCCACCCTCTCTCTGGCAATGCCACTCCTTCCTCAACCCCATCATTTCCATGCTATCCCCAGCATTCCCACCTTCTCCTCAGTGCTGACACCCTCTTCTTGGCATTGTCACCTTCTCTTCAACATTCCCACCCTCTCTGCAGCATCATCACCCTCTCCTCAGCATTCCCATCCTCTGTCTGGCATTCCCACCCTCTCCCTGGCATTGCCACCCCCTCCCCTGCATTCCCACCCTCTCCCTGGTCCCCTGTGTGTTCCCAGGCTCAGACTCCACTGGGGAAGGTTTATTTGCCCTTAGGAAATCCAAAGGACTGCACTGGGTACACTGGGAGCAGGGTGAGAGAGTTCAGCTCAACCCGGAGCTGGGATTTCTCTGGGAGTCTGGGTCCAAGTGAAAATCCCTCAAGAGAAAATCCCTCAGATGCAAATCCCTCATGTCTGTGAACTCTGGGGCCTCTCTGAGGCCTCACTGGGGCCTCAAGGGCTGCTCTGCAGTGCAGCATCCAGGGCACAACAGGACCTGCAAGGGTATTAAATACACCAATATTTAACACCCCAGCCCTAAATACCCCAGAGCTAAACACCCTCATGTTTAATGCCCCAGCCCTAAACACCCCAATGTTAAATGCCCCAACAGCAAAAAAAACCCCAAGCTAAACACCCTGACATTTAATGGCCCAGCCCTAAATACCCAGTGCAATGCCTCAGTTTTTAATACCCTAACACTACATACCCCAAAGTGAAACACCCCCATGTTTAATGACCCCAAGCTAAATACCCCAATGTTTAATGCCCTGAAACGAAATACTCCAGAGCTCAACAGCCCAATGGTTTCACAACCCAACATTAAATACCCCAGAGTTAAACACTCCCATGTTTAATAACCCAAAGCTAAGTATCAGATGTTTACTACCCCAGAGCTAAATTCCCCTATGTTCAATGCCCCAGTGCCAAATGCCCCAACCTTAAATATCCCAGAGCTAAACACCCTGATATTTAATGCCTCATCAATAAATACCCCAGAGCTAAACACCCTCATGTTTAATGCCCCAGCCCTAAATACTCTAAGCTAAACACCCTGATATTTAACACCCCAGAGTTACAAAGGTTTAGTATCTCAGAGCTAAGCTCCCCAATGTGTACTGCTCCAGTGTCAAATGCTCCAATCCTAAATAACCCAGATCTAAACAGGCCCAAGTTTAATGCCCCAGCACCAAATAATTAATGTTTTAAGCATTGATCTAAATGCCCCAAAGCTCAATGCCCCAAAGTTTCTTGCCCCAATGTTTAGCACTCCAGTGCTCAATGCCCTGATGTTAAATACCCCAGAGCCAAATTCTCCTTTATGCATTGATCTAAATGCCCCAGTGCTAAATGAGCTGGTGCTAATTACACTAACTCTTAATGGCTCAGTGCTAAATGCTCCAATATTTCATGCACTGATGTTTAATGTCACAGAGCTAAACACCCTCGTGTTTAATGTCCCAGAGCCAAATGCCCCAGTGCAACATTCACCAGCATTTTAAACACTGAGGGTAAATACCCCAGGATTAAACACACCAGTGTTAATCACCGATGCTTTCATGCTGCAACATCAAATGCCTGGGGCTAAATTCCCCCATTTTAATGCCCCAGAGCTCAGTGCCCTATTGCTAATGCCCCAACCCTAAAGGTCCCAGGGCTGAATGCTCCAATGTTCAATATTCCAGTGCTAAAAGCCCCAACACCAAGTGCCCCAGAGCTAAATTGATGATTTCTGTGTTGATCAAAACGCCCCGGTGCTCAATATCCCCACCCTAAATGCCCTGGGAGCTGATTGTCCCGATGTTTAATGCCCCAGTGCCAAATGCACCAACCCTAAAAGTCCATTCCCTAAATGCCCCAATGTTTTATGGACTGATGCTGAACATCCCAGCCCTAAACACCCCAGAGCTAAACACACCAAAGTTTAATGCCCCAACCCTAAATACCCAGAGCTATACATCCTGATATTTGATGCCTCAACCCTATATCCCCCAGAGCTAAATATAAATTATCTATTGCCCAGCGTTCCCGGGTGCTTTCTGCACAGATGTTGAATGCCCCAATGTGAGAATGTCCCGGTGTCAGACATCCCAGAGCTAATATCCCGCTGGGAAACACACTAATTCTGAACACACCAGTGCTGAACACATCAATGCTGAACACACCAATGCTGAACACACCAATTCTGAACTCTCTTGCTGAACGCCCCCGCCCGAAATGCTCCAGGCACTAAATCCCCCAAACTCTGAATGCATCGACACCAAACCCCCAGAGCCCGGTGCCGCGGTGTTTAATGCCCCAGAGCTCAGTGCCCTGCTGGTAAACGTCCCGATCCTTAGCGCCCTTTTCCTGAATATCCCGTTGGCAAATTCCTCAGGCACTAAATTCTCCACACACTAAATACCCCAATGCTAAACACCCCGGAGCAAAATGTCCCGATGCCGAAGTCCCAAGGCACTAAATTCAAATTCCCTGGGTGCTTACTGTCCCTACAGTAAATACTCTGGAGTTCAACGCCCCAGAGCTCAGTGTCCCGATGCCAAAATTCCCCAGGGACTACATGCCCCAGAGCTCAATGTACTGATGTTTAATGCACCAACATCAAATATCCCGGAGCCAAATGCCCTGATGCCAAATTCCCCAGGCACTGAATTCCTCAGGCACCAAATTCTCCAGGCACTAAATTCCCCGGAGCTAAATGCCCTGGTGTTTAATGCACCGACACTAAGTACCCTGGAGCCAAAAGCCTCGGTGCCAAATTCCCCAGGCACTAAATTCCCTGAACGCTAAATGCCCCAACATTAAATTCCCCGAAGCTAAACGTGTTTAATGCCCCAAAGCTAAATACCCCAACGCTAAATTCCTCAGGCACGAAATATTCCAGGCACTAAATTCCCCGGGGCTCAATGCCCCCAAGCTTTCGGCTCATCCTGCTTTAAACACACCAGTGAAAAAAAATTCCTAACACAACCAAAAGCAGAGGCTCCATTTCGGGATATCCCCCCCGCCATCCCAGAGTTTAACCCGTTTTTAAATTAACTGGAGGGTGTTTAATTAGCCCAACGATGGTGCAGCTTTGAAGCTCTACAAGGTAGTGAATTTCCAGGGCTGATTTGGCATCCCGCTGGGAAATGGGCTGAATTCCTGTATGGATCCCATAGGATAATCATGAGCTGGGCATTTTTAATGCTGGTAAATGAAGGATTTTATCTGCAGGGAAGAAATGCAACCATGGGGTTGGGGTGGTTTGGGATGGACGGACGGATGGTGGGGCCGGAGCTGACACCAAGTGGATGGAAATTGTAATTCCTGCTCTGGGAGCAGAAAACGGAAGATTTGGGGGGAAAAACGAGGGGGAATCACAAAAAAAAACAAAAACAAAAAAACAAAAAACCCCCCAAAAAAATCAATTTAAAAAAAAGCCACAAATAACAAAACAGACAAACAAACAAAAAAACCAAACAAAAAAAACCAAAACCAAACCAAAACAACAACAAAAAAACCCCAAAAAAAAACAAAAACAAAAAAA
>VZRH01007515.1:0-53874 GCA_013397555.1 Urocynchramus pylzowi
TATAACTAAGGCTACTGTGGCTGCTATCCAGTTTGTTTTATGGATTAATATGGTGAGGAATTTATGGATTTTTAATTTCCTCTGAAAGGTGGGCACATGGATTCAAAGCTACCACACACTAACTGTATGTTTTCAGAGTTACTTTAATAATGGTACCCACTGTGAGGAAATGACACAGCCATCTCTTTGGGTCTACCCCACCAGTTTTTGAAGAGTTCAAAGCTTCTCTAAATGCTAATGATATTATACAGTGGTTGGTATTGCGGATATGCCTGTTCTATTTAGCATTCAGAGATATGGGAAGATTGACTTGGATAATCACCCTGATACCTGCCCCAGAGAATAGGGATGCTGCCCCAGAGCCTGACACTGCCCCAGAAACTAGGGATGCTGCCACACAGCCTGACCTTGTCCCAGAGACTAGGGAGGCTCCCATAGAGCCTGACACTGCTCTGCAGCCCGTCTCAGAAATGAGCCACCCAGATTGGGTGGGGGTTCTGGCAAAGGAAGTATGTGAGATGGGCTAGATGCTGAAAGAGTACATCTCCCCAGCTGGTGGAGAACTCTCCCCCTGCCTCGAAGAGGGGGAGTCTGATGGTCCAGCCACTGAACCCACAGACATTACAACCATCCAGGTTCCAGCTGAACCACAAAGGCAGTCACAGCCAGTAGCAGTTGCCCCTGTGGAATCAAGGATGATCCCTGTGGGATCAAAGAAGAAATCAAAGCACCCAGATAATAAGGGTAAGAAAGGAGGGCCCTCGCAACCCACAGAGGATTCAGAGGTTGAGATCACCAAGTCCCTGCCATATGAAAGCCTCTGTAATCTGACAAAGACATTGCCACTCAGGTAGAGAAGCTACCAGTGAAAGTCCTCCACATAGATGCCCATGTCCCCAAGAGTAGAGCTAATGAGGAGCACCAAAACAATAAGCAGGTCGACCAGGCTGCAAAGATAGCGGTGTCAAAGACAGACCTAGATTGGCAACACAAGGCAGAGTTATTTCTAGCTCGATGGGCCCACGATGCCTCAGGCCACCAGGGCAGAGATGCTGCCTATAAGTGGTCATGAGACCAAGGGCTGGCTTTAACCAAAGACAGTTTTTCGCAGGTTGTCCATGACTGTGAGATGTGTGCTGCCATCAAGCAGGCCAAGTGGGTGAAGCCCCTATGGTATGGTGGGTGGTGGTCCAAATGTAAGTATGGGGAGGCCTGGCAGATTCACAGAATTCACAGAATTACTAGGTTGGAAGAGACCTTAAAGATCATTGAGTCCAACCCATGCCCAAACACCTCAACTAAACAAAGGCACTGAGTGCCACATCCAGTCTTTTTTTAAAAAACACATCCAGGGATGGTGATTCCACCACCTCCACAGGCAGACAATTCCAGTACTTCATCACTTTTTACTTTCTGTAAAAAAACTTTTTCCTAATATCCAGCCTATATTTCCCTTGATGCGGCCTGAGACTGTGTCCTCTGGTTCTGTCAGTTGCTGCCTGGTGAAAGAGACCAACCCCCACCCGACTACAACCACCTTTCAGGAAGCTGTAGAGAGTGTCTAGTTGGTGTGCTAGTGGATGCTTGGCCAATTCCAAAAGAAATTGATGAAGCCATGCAAGGTACATTAACAGGATCATCCACATGGGATGATCCTGTTAATGCACATGGGATCTTTGGTCCCCAGTAGCTGCGTGGGATTGGTGGGTTCCTCACCTTCCCAAGGCATCTCTGGAACCTCAAGAATTGGAGATCCTTGGCTCTGTAAAAATGGTCTTTTTTGCCAAATTTAATTATACAGGGAAAAATCAAGCTTTACTTAAAGATGTTTCTCCTTATCACGCTATATATAAAATCAGACCTTTTGGTGTAATCATATTTCTTTAGTTCAGTCTGCATTTAATGATATCTTTTTTTAATTACCATGGGGAATGTTTTTCATTTGTGGAGATAGAGTTTGGCCTGCTATCCCAGCACACATCATTGGTGGACCATGTAGCATTGGGAAGCTTCTTCTGCTAACACCCAGTGCTAAAATGTACATGAAACATAGCGGTAAAAGATCTATCAATCAGTATAAGCCAGACTTCAAAGATGATTTTAAACCTTGGAGTTTTAGAAAAGGTTCCCAGCATCTCTTTTTTTACCACAACTTAGATCAGCAGTGGCACTAAAACAATTAGATCAACTCGGGTGTTGGCTGAGTAAGGAGTTCAATTCTACCTCCCTTGCATTGAGTGATATGCTAATAGATGTCAACAGTGTTAGACATGCCACCTTGCAAAACAGGCCTGCAGTGGATTTTCCCTTATTAGCACGTGGACATGGATGCAAAGATTTTGAAGGAATATGTTGTATTTATCTATTTGATCAGTCAGAGTCTATCCACAAAAGCATACAAGAACTCAAGTGATCACTCAGAGTTTATCCACAAAAACATACAACAACTCAAGGAAGGTGTGTCAAAGATTAGAGTTGATAAAGGAACTTTGTTTGATGGCCTGTTTGATGGATGGAATTTAACATCACGGATGAAAAAACTTTTAAAAATGGGTCTATACATTTTAGTCATCATAATAGTTGTGTTAATCATGGTGCCTTGTTTGCTCCAATGCATTCAACAAATGTTTAATAAATCTATTAAGGGAATCTACATGGTTCAAAGAGGAGGGGGAGATGTTGGAATGCATTAAATAGAAGCCTCTCTGAGTCTCTCAGAAAGAGAAAGGAGTGCAGGGATTGAAATGGAACCTTTAGAGGAACTGAAGTATATTAAGCCACACAGAATGAAGAAGAAGTGTAAGTTTTAGTTTTAAGTAAGTAGAAATATATCTTAAGTGCCTTTAGAGACTGGATTAGCTAGTAAAAAGTCCTAAAGCCCAGTTTAAAGTTCAGTAGTGTTACCTTTCACAAAATTAACTTAGCTCCAGACATAACAAAAACATACCAGAACATTGCTTGCATTTCTAGATAGAACAGATAGAACTATTTACATGAACAGATAGAACTATATGGGTAGATTTTGTGTAAGGACTGACACTACTTTCACACACTAGAATTAAGCTTGGATAGGTGTAGGAAGAATGTTTAGAATTGTGTTTTTAGTTGATCGGATGATTTATGAATAAAATCCCCCTGTATTGGAGTGAAAAGGTGGTGGTAGTAGCTTCTGCTAGCTGCTACTGCTTCTGCTCAGAACGTCAGGACTCTATGCCAGAGAGCTTTTAGCACGGACTTTAATACTCTGAACTCTTTGCCTTTGAGGCTGGTGTATTCATGCAATAAACAACTTTAAATTAACAACCAACAACTTCTCCTGTCTCTTTGAAGACCCAAGGCCCACTCATAACTTGACAGAAAGGCAAGTGCTGGACCCTGGCTCTTCCTCCTGTTGGTGCTGCTGTAGCTGCCCAGCTGTAAAGGCAGCTGCACAACCCAGATGCGCTCAGCTACAAAACAGTGCCCTGTAAACTCCAAGAGTAGGGCTACCTTAGACCTGCTGGCTCTTCCTACTCAGCAGTACCTCAGCCTTTCCCTGGAGGAGTGGAGCAGGTGGGATGCTGACAGTCTCGTGGCAGCAGGCCATTCTACTGTTTTTGTCCAGGTCCAGAAACCTTCAGTCAGCAGTGATGGAACTCCACTGATACCTGCTCTGTGGACAGACCAGGAGCCTCCAGCTGCAGCACCTTTTGAAGTGGGCTGCCTTGTGCTGGTGCAGTGCTTTTCCAGCCTGCTGAGCCAAGCAAAGGCATCCCCACTGCCCCATCTCCTCTCCCTCAGCACCAGAGTTCTCTGGCTCTCCACTGCAACCACTGAGCCAGCCCTGGTCTCTTCCAGATCCTTCTGGGAGCTGGTCCTTAAAGAGGCACAAACCCAGCTGCAGCCTTTGCTGGCTCTGACTGGCTCATGAGGAGCACCCCACAGCTGGGCAGGGAGGAAGGTCAGGCAGGGCAGTGATGAGTGGGTGTGTTGGTGCAGCTGGCTGGCATGAGGAAGGCTGAGGAGGTTTGTCCTGCCAGCTCACACCCTTGCCCACCCTTTGTGGAAAAGAGAAAGAGACATAATCTCATTCATACTGAGGCACATTGTAACCAGAGGGTCAGAGTGCTCTCCCTGGCTTTGTGCCTTCCCAAGTTTCTCCACATCCCTTTCCTTATGGAGCCTCCTCTGCTTTTGCAGGTGGCCAGGCACAGGTTTTTGCTGGCTTATTTTCCCCCAAATCAATTGCCTGAGCTGATTCACACTGTGGTCTGAGAAATGACTGAGTTGATGCTGCTTCACAGGCCATGGCAGGGCTGGTCCTGGGAACATGCACTGCTGGGCAGAGGGAAGGCCCCAGCTCCAGGCAATGCCCAGCTCCAGTATCACACCTTACCCTTCCTGTGCAGGAATTGGTTGTAGAGCAGCTGCAAAAGAGCCAAACTGCATCCACAGACACACCCAGGCACTCAGTTTAAAGGTTTAAAATCAGAATCACAGGATCATTTCAGATGGAAAAGACCTTTGAGATCATCAAGTCCAGCCGTTAACCCAGCACTGCCAAGCACATCACTAAATCATGACCCTCAGTGCCACTTATATACAACTTTTAAATACCTCCAGAGATGGTGACTCCACCAATTCCCTGGGCAGTCTGTTCTGATGCCTTTAAAGAAAGAAATTTTCCCTAATGTACAATATTTCCTAATCTACAATCTTTCTGGTGCAGCCTAAGGCCATTTCCTCTTGTCCTGTCTCTTGTTACCTGGGAGAAGAGCCCAACCCCACCTGGTTGCACTCACCTTTCAGGCAGTTGTAGAGAGTGATAGTGTTCCCCCTGAGCCTCCTTTCCTACAGATGAAACATCCCCAGCTCCCTCAGATGCTCCTCATCAGACCTCATCTGTTCCCTTCTCTGGACACACTCCAGCCCCTCAGTGTCCTTCTTGCAGTGAGAGGCCCAAAACTGAACACAGGATTGAGGTGTGACCTCACCAGTGCCCAGCACAGGGGCACAGTCACTGCCCTGGTCCTGCTGCCCCACCACTGCTGATCCAAGCCAGGTGCCACTGGCCTTCTTGGCCATCTGGGCACAGCTGGCTCCTGTTCAGCTGCTGTAATCAGCACCCCCAGATCCTTTTCCCAAGCTGGGAAGCTTTCCAGCCACTCTGCCCCAGCCTGTAGTGCTGCTATGACCCAAGGGCAGGACCCAGCACTTGGCCTTGTTGAGCCTCAGACCATTGGCACCAGCCCATCAGTCCAGCCTGCCCAAAACTTTATTTTATCATCATTAATTCTGAATGATGAAGGTGGCTATGAGGAGAGTTTCACATATTACCAAAGGGGCACAATGTCTTGCAGGGTCAAATCCTGTACTGTTTATGACAGCTTTTCACCTTTCCTTTCAAGCACAGTCTCAAACCCTAGCAACTCTAAAATCTCAATTAGAGCTGATAAATTTTTAATATTATCAGCTCTGACTGCATACCTGGTCAATCAAGTAGTACAGCAATGTGTTTGTCCTCATTGATGTCAAAGCCTGGAATACTGCAGGATTCTCAGCAAGCAGCTAGTGCAACAATCACAAATAAAGAGCTCATTCTCGGGTAAAAATTAGGGTGGAATAAATTTAAGAGGTCCATTTTTGTTAAAATATATTTTTGAAAGCTACATTGGAATACATCTACTGCCACAATGTTTTTTTTTGAGCACACAAATAAACTAGAGCCTGCTTCTGTATCAAGATACTTGAGCATAGTCATCCATTCCTAGCCAGAGCCACTGAAGTTTGAAACTTTGTCTGTATGAATCCCAAGCCAACATGAATAGCTTAGCTTTTTTAGGACTTCACAAAAGTTTTAGGTTGTAAGTGTTGTTATTTATTTAGTGACAAACACACACACAAAAGAAAAGCCTGGAACACAGCATTAAAGACAATCTATAATTAAGTTGGCTGGGCATAACATGCCAGAATAATCCATGTGACCTGTGGTATGGTCTTTTTCTCCAGGGCTTCTTGCTATTCATGTCTACATACAATTACATTGTGTGGAGTTTGGTCACGTGTCTGGCTCACTTACAGGGTATGTGTTGCTTTGATGGCTATTTAATATGCTGTTTGATCTCTTTCCAAAAAAAAAATAAAAAAAATTAAAAAAGTTTAAACCAAAATATACGTATATATATCTATATATATTGAGTACACTGAGACATGGCAATGAGGATCACTTAAGACACTAGGAAATTCCTAGGTCAGGCATTACTAGGGCTAGTTGGTTTCTGGAAGAGAACAGAGCCAGCTGCAATTATTCTACTTGCAGTGAGAACTGCGTCTTTACAGGCCTGAACACGCCTGTTCCCCAGCAATCCCTGAAGTTTTAATGTGGGAAGGACCCAGTAAAGTGAAGGATCTGAACGATAACAATCATCTTCCTGTGAGAATGAAGGACATGGTTGCCTCAGTGAAGGTTTCCATCCACTTTCACACAGATGGAAGCTGGAAGCTTACACGATAATGGTATTGTTCACCTTTAAAACTGCAAACACACTTCTGCAATAAAAGTGGGGAAGGGATATTGGAGGTGGGGAGAGCAGAGAGAGGGATGCTTCCTCTCAAACCACAACACTGGTGGAAGTGCTGGATCCCAGTTATCATCCATTTTGCCTGATATCCTCCTTGCAACACTGAATACCCAGGAAAAATGCCAGGAAACATGCAAACATGTCCTGACACTTCCCAGAAACAGCTTCAGAGCTTTGACCTACCTGATTCTTTTCCATGAAAGTGAGCCCATGCTGGTATTTTGCCACAAACAATACCAGATAAAATACGTTCCAGGCTCTACCACACAGACAAAAGAAGAAGAGTGAAACAAAACTTTGTGTGAAGTTGTATCCATTTCATGGAAGCTGTTTTTCTCCACCTAAGAAATCCACAGCAACCAAAAAGAGTATTTCAAAGCTCAATGAATGTGTGATAGCATACATTTGACAAATATTTTGCAATTGTGTAATGTGTCAGTTGTGGAAATCAAAAGTGATATTCCCAGAGTAAGTTTATGCCTGAGTTTGATTGGTCAAATGTTGGATGTGATGGTCTTGGAGCTCTTTTCCAACCTATGTGATTCTGTAATGCTGTGAATCTATGATTTCATGGCAAAGGAGAGATGTGCAGAACAGGTCCCCACTCAATTCAAAGGGCTGTCCCATCACTCTCAGAGTACCCCAGGCTCTCTAGATTGTACCAGCCAAAATCGGAGGAACCAGTGTCAGACCAGGGCCTCATAGATAGGAGACAGTCATCTTGTAGCAGCTTTCCCCTGGCTGACAGCAGTTCTACCAGCTGCCCTGATTGCTTCAAAGGATCAAGTGTGCAGTTACAATGCAGTTAAATATCTAAATCAGTGCTGCGAATTTCGATTCTTACTCTTCACCTGATAATTCAACACTTACAAAACTTTCCATTGCGAGCTGAGAGCTGCAGTACAGCCACGTGCAGTGCCCCTGATAAAGTCAGCAGGACAAAAGCTCTCTCTGGTGGTACATTTCAGTCGGTGCAGTTTCCCTCCCATTCCAAGCACGCCGAGCAGGTCGGTGCTGTCCCTCCCTTTCCTGATGGACCCACCCCAAGCTGTACCAGGATTAGTTACAGCACTGGAGCAAACAGCGAGTAGGACATTGTCCTGCTTGAACAGAGCTGAACACACCTGGGATAAGAAAAGACAGTACAGACGGTGAGCTGGAAACTATATCTAAAGCTGTGAGGTCAGAAAATTTCCATGTATTGGCATTTATGAGTGTTTCATACATGTCATTAAGCCCAAACACACCCAGGAGCTCAGGAAACAGAATCTACCTAAGGTTTTAATGATTTTATTATTATTCATACTCTTACAGGTACAATTTCTTACCACAGCAAAATATAATCTGTCTGCCTTTTTAGTCCCAGGAGACATTTTGGAATAGCAGATATGCTTATGTTCAAATCCAATTTCTGTGCGTAGCACTGACTGCTGAGCAGCTATCACTAAATTCACTTGCCTCTTCCAAGGTGCAAACATAACAAGTGAGTTAATGCCCTGGGAATGAAAAGAGGCAGAATAGCCATAGCTTGTATAATTTGCTGCTGAGTTCTCTGAGTACAGTTCACAGCAGTAGAAGATTTATGTTTAATATGGATAGTGTTAGTGCAGGTAGCAATAAATTATAAGGCAATATGCTTTCCTGTCCTTTCACATAATGTCATTACGCACCTTTTCGGGGGGAATGTGTCCTAAATGGAAAAAAAAACCAAAAACAAAAACAAACAAAAAAAAACCAAAAAAAAAACCCCAAAACTTCTACAGGATGAAAAATGCATGATACCAAGGAATCCTTCAGTCTCCAAGCCAAAAGCTAAAGCAGAGACTGTCTTATTTCTTTACATGCATATAATATTCATGTCTGTCAAAAACAGCCCACTTATGTTTGAACACTGGAAAAAAAACAGATGCCACACAGACAGTCATATTATGGCTGTCTCCTTATTAGGCATCTATGTGTCTTCAGCTCAGGTTTGCCATTCACCATATTGTGTGAACCATGGATTTCAGTGAATAGCCTTCTCATTCCAATGACCTGTTTGTATCTTTTGGCACACACATCGAAGGAAGTCAGGAGAGCATGGAGTCAAAAACATCTGGGTAATGCTCAAAAATTCATCTGAATGATGTATAGTATAGTAGGCTGCTATATACATCATTATCTTTTGTACAGGCAGATACATATGTATGTATATATATGTACATATAATATGTCTATGTAGATTGGATTTTTGCTTTCTACATAGTGAACTAACACATGACTGGAAAAATCACAAGCAGAATTTCAGACTTGTGACTGCAGTAGAAGTGTTCATAGGTAAAAATGGAACATTTGCTTAAGTACTTGGTTAAGCTTAAGGTCATGGTTAGGTTTATACTGGTACCTAGGCAACTTGGAATGATGTGCAGGGAGAGGAAGATTTCATAAGAAAACTTTTCATTTCATAAGAAATAGTTGCACATGCCAAGATTAAAGAGCCTTTAGCATTTTGACATGTTTTGGAAGAATTTGAAGACAAATATATTTGATAAAAATCTGGTGTTGATTCTGTCTCTGTCATAGTCACATAGACAGGTTTCCAGTCTGCCACATGAGGAAAACTCATTCAGTCTTATTTGTTATCCTTCTAAAGTTTGCCATTCCTATTAAATAGCAATGCACTCTAAGCACAGGTGGACTTAAAACACCCCTAAAGCAACCAAGAAACTTGTGTCCTGTATCATAGTCCTAACAATTCTTGCAAGCCTGAATTTCCATGTGTTTGAAGAAGTATTTCTTTATTTAAAAGATAGGTTCTGATGTTTGCTTTATGGCAGAGGATCACTGGTGTGCTTCAGGAGCAGCACGCTGTAGATGACTGAGAGAGCTGTAGATGACACAGAGCTGTATTACAAATATACATAAAAGACATTAGGCATTTATATTGCTTCTTGCAGAAACATACCTGAACATCTTTGTCACAGCCCTGGTGGACAAAGAAGCTTTCAGTGGTGGTTTTACACAGGCAGGATAGAACACGTATCTGGCATGGCTGGCAAGGGCTGTTTTTTAAAGGAGGATTCCTCCAGCTGATGTAATGCACTGTGCCAAACTTGACCTCATTCCATCCCAGCAGTTTAGAGGTGTAAGTCTCCCTGTCACTTTTCATAGTACTTTGTTCATTGCTGAAACTGATGTGTCACCTAGAACAGTGGGCACCAGGGAAACACATTTTCATCCATTTCAAAAGAAGATTCAAGAGTAATTGCAAAATTTTTTTCTTCTGGCTTACTTCTAGCCTGCTGCAGAGTCCAGAGGAGAGAGTAAGGTAATGATACAGGGAAGGAAACCTCTGGCAGAACAACCAGTCTGACACCGAATCAGAAGCAATGTGCTGACCTTTGTCTGGAGCAGACACCAAGCTTCCCAGCACTTGTTCAGGCTTGATCTGAACACAGAAACAGTAGTGCAAAGTCACTGTTCACCAGTTACTCCTGACATTTTAGCTCACACTTCTCCCCAGTGTGTCAAGGGATGGCGGCAGAGCTGTGACTTTGGTCTGGAGCTGTTACTGCCTAAACACAGGAGAAAATAGTGCTGCTGGATCTGGGCTTGCCGTCATAAAAGGTTTAAGTAAAGCTGCCTGGATCTCAAGCTTTAGCATGTTTTTTGCTGCCATCACAGTAAAAGTTGGCTACTTCTGCTCTTCTTCCACAGGGTTTTATATTGTTCAGGAAATTTGAGCTTTCCATCAAAGACTGCTTTCCATGCATACCGAAACAGATACCATTTCACACACAGAATATGCACAATTTCCCTCTTTTTAGTGCATGATTGTCCAAGTGAGTTCTTGTCCTTCACTTCTCTTCCAATCCCTTTAGAGCCACCCCAGAGACTGGTTCTGGACAGATGGTGCTTCTCAAGCCAACAAGCCAACTTAGTGACATGGGAAACGCAGTCAAGAATGGCTTTATCTTTATTAATAAATGACCAGAACCCAGGTAAGCAGGGAGGCAGCAAAACGAATGATTGTGTACAATAACAAACCCACAGCTACAGCATGATGGAGTTAAACCTTAACCTGAAGAAAAGGGGTATTTTGTTTGTAAATGGATAGGTGGTGTTTATAGTCACCTTGTTACTTATACCAGCCCTGTGAAACTGAAAAGCAGATTAATTTAGCAATGCATGTTATCAGTAAAATAGTATTAAAGCTTTTCTTCAAGAGCAGCCCTGGGGACAAGGATTTGGGGGTGCTGGTGGGTGAGAGGCTGGACATGCCCTGGCCATTGGGAGCCCAGAACCCCCCGTGTGCTGGGCTCATCCAGAGCCCCGTGGGCAGCAGGGCAGGGAGGGGATTCTGCCCCTCTGCCCCCTCTGCTGAGACCCCACCTGCAGGGCTGCATCCAGCTCTGGGGCCCCAGCACAGGAAGGACAGGGACCTGTTGGAGCCAGGCCAGAGGAGGCACCAAGGTGATCAGAGGGATGGAGCAGCTCTGCTGTGAGGAAAGTCTGAGGGAATTGGGATTGCTCAGCCTGGAACACAGAAGGCCTTGGGGTGACCTAATTGTGACTTTACAGTATCTGAAGGGAGCCCACAGGAAAGATGGAGACTAAGGGTCTGGAGTGACAGGACAAGGGGGAACAGCTTCAAACTGAGACAGAGCAGGTTTAGATGAGATTAGGATGAAATTATTTACTATCAGGGTGGTGAGGCCCTAGCACAGGTTGCCCAGAGAAGCTGGGGATGCCCCATCCCTGGAAGTGTTCAAGGCCAGGTTGGATGGCGCTCTTGTGCAGCCTGGTCTAGTGGAAGGTGTCCTTGCCTGTGGCAGAAGCTTGGAACCAGATGATCTTTAAGGTCCCTTCCCACCCAGGCCATTCTATAATCCTATAATTCATGCATCACTAAAACATCACATTCTTAAACTAGAGAAGCAGTAGAACTGAACCATGGCCAGACAGAATTGTCTCCTCCCTGTCTAACAAATCAAACTCTAAGCTGAAATGGACATTCAAGACAACCTTCAAACCAGTGTTAAACCTGCATCTGCTGTCGACCAAAATGCAGCTTGGGCTGCTTCCTACCAAGCCTCCTCCCTCTCCTGAAAATCTGGTGGTTAAATTTGCTTAGTGGTATTGTCACATAATCTGTCTTCTAGACACAAACACTGTCAAAATACTGTTAATCAGTGTATGAGAATCCATTGGTAAACTAATGTTCCTTTAAAAAAAAAACAAAAAAACAAATGAAAACCAAGCTATGAATTGGCTGATGTTGTAGCTGTCTGCTGCATTGTACAAAGTGCCTGCTTCACTGGACAACTAATCCAAAGTAATCCTCTTTTGAGATCACTGATTCACTGTCTGATTTGTACTCTGATTTGCACTGGGAATGCATGCTGCAGCAAATTATTCCAAAGTGGCAGATTATATTATTTTTCACTGCCTACACTTTGAACTCCAGAAACTAAGAGACAGCACAGACTTTCTAACAGCTGATGAAATAAAACTGAAAAAAATATGATCCACACATTTTTATGAAATCTCCTACTGGGAATAAACCTAAAATAAACATCATATTTTGGCACTCATACCTCAACTATCTGTGAAGGGAAGGTTCACAGATTAAAAGCTTTGCTTTTAGCTTTTCCATAATCCTATCCTCCAGCTTCCCATTTCCTCTTTCTACCTAATGACTCACATTCTGTCAACCTCTCCAACTAATGCCTAGGTATACTTTCTCTTTTGCTCCCACAGCTCTTGTTTCTGGAAGAATTCTGACCTGGTGAATGCTCTGGACTTTGATTCAGGAAGCCTAGTTTGGGATTATCTTCCTGTTGCAGGGCCCCTCTTCGATCTGTGATATCTCTCTGAACTAATTGCTGACTTGGCTCCCCCTCTGTAAAATAAAGACAACCATCAGCCCACTCCTTCACCTCTCATCAGCATTTAGTTGTATTTATTATTTAGGTTACAAGATCTATGTGGTAGGACAGGTTTCTTACTGTTTGCCTGTCGTGTCTAACACAGTGAGGCCAGTCTGGGTCAGAACATTAGACTCCAGACTACCAAAAAAATAGCAATATTATTTTCTAGTCATAAGAGTGTGTTTAATACTTTAACAAAGTTAACACCTGAAAGAAGAACATGATTAGATTTTTGCCTTACTACATCCCTATTTCCTAACTATACCATAAAGGTTAACAAAATTGCACAAGTTAATATGTGTGTGGTGTGTTTTTGTATATAAAATACTGTGAGGGCTTTTGGTTTCTATGGGATTGTTTTACTTTTGTATGATTGTTCTGTATTCTTAATCAAGTATTTCACCCCCCAAATTGCCCTTTCATTAATTAATTCCAGAAGTTCAAGACTAAGGGAAATGAAGTCAAGTATCATGAGATACAGTAAGACTGCAGAATCTAGAACTTTCTTCCTAGTTGTATGTGCCACTTCGTGAATGTATAATGTCAAGTCACTAATGTAGGAGGTTTTGTCATGTGTTTTCTTTCTCTTCAGTTACATAGATTAAGTTAACATTAACTAAACCTATAAGATAAAACAGGATTACAAACTGGGGATAGAGGAGTACAGAGGAGATAAAAGGACAGAAATACATTCATGTTTCAGAAAGTTTTAGATTCATGGCTATGACACTTTGCCATATCTCGTGAATACACAGGGTGATGGTCCCTGGATGAGGTACAGCAACAATATCATCAGTCATTTGAAAAACATTGACATTACTAATTAGCTTAAGGCTGATTTTATGAAGCCTGTCAGATTTCTTAGGTAGCTGTATGATATATCCAGCAGAAGTGATAATTGGCAGGAAGCAATTAACCACATTTCTCTCTTTGGTGCCTGCCAAAAACATTTTAACTTCCAAATAGCAACAGTTCCAATGAATATAAACAAATGCAAACTTGTCATGGCAAGTTGAGCTGCTTATGTAGTGAATCTGATGGAAATGGATGTTTTCATAATGCACCCAGGTTTGATTGACAGAAATTTCCACAGAAAACCACAGCACATCCTTTGCATCGCTTTTAATGAAGCTGCAGTTTTCATTCTTAGCTACATCTTGTTGCCTAAGCAACAATGGTTTGGATTTGGCTTTCTTTGTTTCTCAATTCTAGTCAAATTAATCGGGGAAAGAATAAAAACCAAACCAGCAGCACGGAACTTGGCAAAAAGTGCTGTGCTTTTCTAGCCCCATCTCCCATAGATTCACTGCCTACCCAAACTGTGCCCCCAGCAGAAACAAAAAAGAAACAAAAGGATCCTTGCTGCACAAGTTTAGAGGCACAGAGCTGCAGCAGCAGCATCTATAAGTTATGGCATGTGTTGGCTCTAGCAATGAAGTTGCTTGACAGGGAAAATAGAAAAAAAAGAAAAGAAAAAGAGAAAGGCAGGAAGGTAAAGAGGGGGAAGTGGCCAGCAGGAAAGCAGCAGCAGGGTCCATGAGGCTTGGGAGGCTGCCTCTCATGCAGCAGTTGCTTTTAGTGAGGATGATGAGGCCTTTTTGCCATACTCTTCCAGTAGCACAACACAGCAGTTCTTACCAGCCCAGCACCCCTGACCAGCAGTCACATCTGGGTCTGCAGTGCGTGCTGAGGTTACCTGGCCAGGGCAGACTGAAGGGAGTGGCATAAAGAAGTTAAACTGCAGGGTTTCCAAGCAGTTTTCCAGTGGCATGAGCCTTTCCTCTGCTCAGACAGAAGTCAAACTGACAAGCTAAAGACAACTCAAGTCTGAGTTGTGTTTTTGCTTTATAAATCTTATTTTTCAGGGCTTGTATACCAGAATTATGTTGTCATGCCTCGGTTGTTCACTATGAAGACAACTGGAATCTAAGCAAAATAACTGTTGTTGGGNTTGTTTTTTTTTTTTTTTTTTTTTTTGGGTTTTTTTTGTTTTTGTTTTTTTTTTTGTTTTGCTTTGGTTTTTTTTTTCTGGAGGGGAGACTTCAAATGCAAATTTTCTGAAAGTGTCTGTTCAACATAACATGCTGTTTGGAAATTATGTACTTATACCCCAATAAAGATCTTTCAGAGAAAGCTCTCTACTGAGAAATATGTTAAGCTCGGTATTACTTTTCCCATCAGAATACATTAATTGCACAGAGAGAAAATCAGCCACACTCAAATCCACAGCTTGTGCATTCCTATGAATTTCTACTGTGCCTTAAAAACAAGTAACAAACATAAAATGTATTTCCTACAGTGCTCATTGCTGGATAGAATTCATGCTAATTACAGGGTTATGTTAACATCTCTAGGAAAGCATGAATAATATCAAAGCTTGGAAACACTTTTATTTGGTTAAATATTAGCTCACATCCTTCACACTTTAGATAAAGTTAATAATAGTTTGACATCTAGTTGCTGTTACATTAAGTATCCAGCCCTATTTTAGTATTATGTAAATATTAACATGGTATTAAAGCAAAGTCATGTAGTCAAATTAGGAAAAACACCTCAGAGAGTGCATAATTTAAAAATATATACACATAAAATGTGTAATATATGTATATGACATCTAAAATCCAATAATAAACAGTGTATCTAAAGACATTTCAAAAATAGAATGAAGAGCAGGAACTTTAGCAGAAATGGTCAGACAAGCAATCCTAACTGCTTAAGATTTCAGCTGTAAGTTCCTTTTGTTAAATACATTTTCCCCTGCTCAGCTTTTGTTTTATTGCTGATTCTTATTACAAGCCTCTCTTCAGTGATGCACTCATGAAATCTCGCTGCTTCTGAGCACGCACATTCCCCACACATGAATCACCTCACAGCAGGACAAACCTAATCCTTATTCTTCCGCATGGAAGCACAGTGCCGAGCCACAACATTTGGAGGACCCGACACTGCTCTCAGTGTATGACACATCCTTCATCTTCTTCCATACATTTCCTTCCTCCAGGCAACTCACTGACATGCCAAAATATGGCTTTTTAGTGTAATACAACAGGACAACAATTTACTTGTGTACAATGCCTTTTATGAATAATAATAGCATTGTCTTAGGTCAAGTAACAGTCAGGCTTACTTTCCAACTAAAAGGATCAGTGGAGTTGATCCTGAGTGGATCCTGACCCCTTGGAGGCAGGGAAGGTGGTTCTGAATCTCATTTTCCCCTTGTTCCCCTGAAGCTCCATACTGTGTCAGCCATTAACCTGATACTCAAAGTAGAAAAAGCAAAACATGAGCAAAACACCCATTTACAGCTGTAGTCAGAGAGAAGGTGAAAACCCTCACTTCTGCAGAAAACTCCAATGTCACAAGGCATTCAAAACCCTCCAGGGTCTCTTTCTGGCCCATACCACCACTGTTCCCTGGATGTGGGTGGAAGAGGAGCCCACTGCACCCTTCTGGTGTCTCCTAGTTTTTCTTACATGTCTCCAAATTTTTTAAAGAAAGACTAAACTATTATTTTCTCTTCTTATCAGCAGTGTAGAAAGTCACGTGTAATGATTGTCATTACTACAAATACTTCATACTACAAATACGGATTTTTTGTTGGCATTTCAATTTCTCATTAGCATACAAACTAGGCCAAGAGCAGCTCCTGCAGAGATCTGCACAACAGTTACTGGAATGTGTCTTGTGACATCAAGACTGGACTCATTGCTTACCACACCTTTACTCTGCCCAGGTGCTTCCCAACAGCATCTCCTCCTCTTCTGTATCCAGATAAAAAGCTGAAGATATTCTACCTACCTACCTACCTACCTACCTACCTACCTACCTACCTACCTACCTACCTTTCTGCTGACAGATCATTCTGCTGGCATAGCAGAGACTCTATACACACACATCAAATTAACCCCAGTAAAAGCCTACCCAAGCTCATTTAATCCATCCCTATTAGCTTATTGTACTGAAGCTAAAGCAGAGGCCCTACAATGACAAACAGCCATCAGACACTAACACTGGTCACTGAAATAGAGCACTGAGAGATGATAAAGGATTCCTCTTTCTTAAAAAAAAAAAAATCCAAAACAAACAAACAAAACCCAACAAAATTCAACCCCCAGAAAATTGACAATGTAGGACATCTGCTATGTCCTAGGAAAGTAACCACCCCACCTCCCCAGCCTCCTGCAGCACATGGTCCTGGGTGAGAGACCAAGAGTTTGAACTGGTAATTCACACTTCTCACAAAAGGCCAAGATTTTGATCTGGGGGAGAGGCAGAGACAGAAGTCCCCCCTCAGCTCTGGTTCACCCCTGGGACTAGAACCACCCAGGATGGCAGCCAGCACTACAGGGCATGGTGTCCATGATTTGGAACTGTGTGCTTGAAGCTAATCCAGGGCACAACTGCTCTGGACCAATGCTTTGCATGTGGAGGGATTATGGCAGGCAGTGCTCACTGTTGAAGACAGTTAATCTTCTAAAATTTTGCTCTAAGGTTTGAAACTAGCCTAGCTACTTCTAAACACACCCCTTCATAGAAATGCCTAGTTCCTGATTTAAATTACAAAGACATGTATAGAGACTACGGAATTATGGATTTTAAAGTGTGAAACTTTTTTGTTTGCCATAGGACAGGATTTGGTGGTTAGCGCTCCCTTTCCCAGTTTCCGCAACTCACTCCTTTGAGGAGTCCTGTAAGGCCTTCCATGCACCTCATCTGCATGTTAGTACACGATGCAAAATTTATTAGAATTTCCACCTTCTTTTCTGTTAACCTCAGAAGTAGGACTATTGGAGTTTATGGAAAAGTTGGACTTCTGATAAGAGGAAAAAGGTCAGAAAAACATTTGTGAAGGGAACACAATTTCTCTGTAAGGACAGCAAATTCTTATTGCATTAATAATGACAGTCATGAGGACAGAGAGAAGACATAGTCAAGTTAGATACTCAGAAAAGGTAAAATGCAGAAGTGACCCATTTTGTTAATGAAAATGGCAGTAATCCCATTATTATGTTTTTGCCAGCCCAAACTTTCATGGCTTGTGTTGTGATAATACTAATTAATGGAATTTACTTTGTAACAGGCAAATTATTCATAAAGAACATGGTACATACAGCTCATTGTAAATATTTTTGCATATTCAGTGTCAGCTCACATCTAACTGCCTCCTGAGCATTAATGCAGCCTGCACTGTATTGCAAAAGCAAGCCATTCAAAATAAATTACTTCAAATTTTTAATGTATCCCATTTTCCTGTAAACAATGAAAGTCATGTGAGGAATAGAAATGAACTGGAATGCATGACACTAAAGCTGCAGCTATGCTGTTAGTAGTGTTGTTAAAACCCAGTGAGCTGGGTCTCCAGCCTGCAGATTTTAACGAGCAATCTTTGAATGTGGCATTGAGTTATAGTAAAAGATGCTGGGGCTTCCTTTTAAGTAATGATTTCCCTCTTCACTTTCCACATGCTCCTGGAGTTGAGATTGAAGTAAGTTCTTTCCCTTTGTTTGTGTTTGACCCACCTGTATTTTGTCAGTAGCACAGAAGAGCTGGAGCCTGCCGAGGGAACTGCAGTGCCAGTCACTCACCTGTACGGCTGCTGAAGCCAAAGGTGGTTTGCCCACGTGGATGTTCCACAAGATGCCTTAGGGAGAGACTCAGGATTACTTCAGAGTCACATGAAATAACTGCATACACTTTTTGCAAGCTCATAGTTGATGACAACATCAGCATTATCAACTACCATCTCCTTTAAGTCTTAAAAGGAAAGTGGCAACTGCTGCCAGCGTGCTCTGTCCTGGCACTGACTGGAGCAGGGTGCCCTGGGAACACGCTTTCATCCCTATGAACACTCAGGAGGGCTCGTACGTGTGGTGGGCAATGGGATGCAAGCTGTGCATCCTACGCAGAATAAAGGGTTTCTGCACATGGTAGGAGGGTAGAGGTGCCTGGAAACACCAGTGTCAAAAGCTGAGGAGTCTGTAGCTTTGAGCACCACAGCAGAGGATCACCATTTTTTGAATGCAGAGAGAATTTACCTACATGCATCTTTTTTACAGGATCACAGAGCACTGAAGCTGGAAAGCTCCTCAGGAGTTTGCCTGGGCCAATCCCTGTGCAGAGCACGGCAGTTGAGAGCCTTGGGCCCTTTTAGCCCCACTGCTGAAAGTCCTTTGTTGTCTGCCTTTTTCTTGTACTTTGATCCTTCTTTCCACTTTCACACTACCTCCTTCCCCTGTTGTCAGCACAAATACCAGTGCAGCTGCCTGCTGAACTGAATGATGAATGTACCCAAGTTCAAGCTACACTTCACCATATGTAAGCAATTTTAAACCATGTCGTGTCTCTGATGTGGCTCATGGCAACTGCACCAGTGCTTATGCTGACAGGATAGGAGGGAGCCCAAGGCCAGGCAAGAAGAGTCAAGACAGGCTGGGCCAAATCTTTCTGCAGAGTGCCAAATGCTGCCATTCAAAATGCACATGCTGGAGTCACAATTTGAGGCTTCTTAATTTTATGCAAGTACTTACAACGATACCACTTCAGACAGGGATACAGATGTAGCAACGTGAAAATGCCTTGCACTGGCATAGCTTCTGAGCCTGTTGCAGCCATACTGCCTGCAGGGCACTGTTTGAATCCAAATCCCCCCTCGACCATGGGACAGTTCACCTGGTGAACTGCCTGGTTCATCTCATACTCTATGGAGTGTGCAAGATGCCACCGTGGCAGTCTGAGCCCACAGAACCAACCTCAGTAAAAGCACACTTCTTCCAAAGTTCCACATGAGCGCAAGGCCTGGCCACCATGGAGAAGATCACGGGAAGCGTGGGAATGGCTGAGCACAGCACTGCTCCTCAGACACCTGTAATAATAATGGCTTTGGGAGAAACAGAGCTGTTTCAAAAGTGGTCTGAACTAAACGGAGAGTAGGAGCAGCTCGATCTCACAGCTCCTGTTTGGTAGAACAATGTTGCATTCAAGGATGGAGGGGAAGCACTTCCAGTTAATCTCTTTGCAGCAAAGATACAGCTGCTATTGGTGACATTCAGGTTTTGTGACTCTCCAGGTCCAAGCCAGCATGCAAAACATCACATGAGATTCCTTTGGTGTGAACAGGAGCACAGCTACCAAGCAAACACATGCTCAAACTCTCCTGTAACAAGCAAGCCCTGGCAAGAAGTAAAGTACGCGAAATGCACTACTTCTCCTCATTTAATAGTGCTGGCACAAGAGTCAGGGAGTTTTCCACCTGCTGACCAAGCTGTTCCATGTATTACAAAGGATAAATAGTTGAAAAAATAACCTATACCAAGTAAAACTTTCCCCTGATATTTCCAGCCACTCCTAAACAGCCATAATAATCTATAGAGGCACAACCCCCAGGCTTAACCATAGTATCTTTCAAGCCTGAGGAAGTTGGCAGAGAACAGACTGAGAGTGAGAATAAATCTTCAGAGTTTCTGTGTGGCATCAGACAAGCTTTCAAACTCATGTCCTGCTTACACCATAACAACACAGCAACATAAAGTTAACAGCCTGTCCTTGGTGACCTCAGGCAGAGTGGACTGCTGGACTAACTACCCAACACAAAGCACCTTCCAAAAAACTAAGTGTCTGGACATTTGGTAAGAAGATAGGGATTAGCCAAGCAACTTCTCAGAGAGATGACAAGAAGGTTTTACAGTTACTAATTTCTTGGGGGAAAAAATGCAAATTTCTTTGCAAAATTGACACATATTTACCTTCAATGACAGCAATAACATATATATATATTTTTTTTTAACTTACAATATATACCTATTAATTTGGATAGGAATTTAAGTACAAAAAAGTTTATTTCGCTTACTCCTTTAAGAACATACTTTAGTGCAGCAAGCTTTGCAAACTTTTCTGCAGAAAAAAAGTTCTACAAAATTCACATTTTAAACAAAACTATCAGCTTGCACAGTTACTCCTACCTTTCTCCTACTTTCTTAAACACCAGCAATTAAGCACTTAGATGATGGTGATCACTGAGGGCAGGAAAAGACACTTTCTCATCTTATATGGAGCACACCATAGCATAAAAGGTAAAATCTGTCTACAAATCATTACATTACAGAACATACACTAAACAGAACAGGCAGTTGCTGCTCCTTGACAAGGCAACTTTCATACTGATCCCACTGGAATTTTACCCTGATTAATTACTTGCCAGATTCACTCAGAGACAAGTTTAGGCAGCGTGGAGTCAAAGGAGAGAATGAGGAATGAAATATTTTGGCACAAAAACAAGTGCTTCTTAAAGGCAAAGTATCTTTTCTGTAATAACAAGGTTGAACTTAGATTTGGAACAATTTTTTTTTTAATTGGCTACTTGAGCCTATGATATTTAGAAACCCTACACACTTCCATTTTTCTCAAGAAGTTATTCCTGTTTCTTAGATGATTTTCTTGACTGTTTATGTGCAGTGACAAAACTCATTAAATGGAACTTTTGCTTGACAGCATCTGACTTTATTCTAGAATTAGCTGCGCTCCTCTCAAAAACAGAAGCAAAAATAATTTAATAACTTTTCAACATTATAACCACCAGTTTCACAATGGATTATGTGGCTGCCTTCAGACAACAGCGTAACACATGCCCCTAGATTAATGTTTATATTAATAACTACGTATTTACAATAGTTAGAAACCAGCACCAGTATTTCTCAAGACAGATGTAGGTGAAGGCAGGTTTGAGTCTGCATATGCTCACTGCTACTGCCTAAATTCTGTGTGTCCTTCAGTGTGATCTGATTTATGTAGACTGTGACAGGTAATGAGCTACCAAAAAAGCCCAAGTACCAGATGGATACCAGGCTCCAAAAATTGATTTAGTAAATTCCAGTCCATTAGATCAGATTACAGTGGTCTCATCCTTGCATGGTTAAGTAAATTAATATTTTCATTACGAAATCAGTACCCAAAGTCTCCACAGTGCAAGAGGCAATAGGGACCTCATAGCCAGCCTGTTTTAAAGAGCATACTCTTCTTCCCTCTGGACTCCTGCAAGGTAAATTGGGGAGCAGGAAGAATAAGGAAGTACACAGACAGGAATTACCACACCACCTGCATTAACAGATTATGCTGAAGCATGTGTTAACTGTAACATTCAAGTATATTTTATTATTACAAAATATATACAATCTCAAAACACAGCGCATTTTGCACACAGTGTGTCAGCCCTCATGGGTATCACTATGGCATTCAATAGATGACACACTTTCTTATGAAATCAGCAGACCAGAAAGCTAGGAAAACCCAAATCTACTCTATTTCAGATTACAATCTCTTTAACACCCCACTGCTTAAGGCTATATTTCTGCTACCTGAGTTGATTTTGTTAAATTCACAATTTTTTGCATCTCCAGGAATGGGGTGGGGGAAGCAGAGAGGAGGGATGGTGCACACTTTTCAAAAACAAAAGGAATAAGAAAAACGTCAGGAGTGGCTTTGTAAACTTTGCATTAAAAATATGAAAAAGAAAAAATTTGGTACTTACAAAACTGAATACAGCCTACTTAAAAATCTTGAATCTAAAGTGAGATCAAGTAAAAAAAACCCAGCACTTCATTTCATAATGTACTTCAGTTTCACCATACTGGAAAGTCATGCAAAAACTGATGCCTGTTTCTTCATGTTTATACCACTGTTATGTCACCAATCTTGTGTGCGATGTCATACTACAAAAAGAAAGAATATCATTAATCTATATCAACAAGAGGCTCGATACTGTAACACACAGTAATTAAATGCACTATTCAGATCATCACCCAATTCGTGGTCATTCAGATTCAGGTTTATAACAGTGTCTGATAGCAAAAAGGTGAAGTGGTGCAGCAAATTAAAACTTCATTTATCAGTGGACTACAAATAATGTAACTTTAACTTGACAGGAAATTTTCAGTATCTCATGGATTTCCCAGTGCATACCTACTGCACTGCACTTTTAAAGTACCTGTCAAAATCCACTAAATGCCTCTTTCCTAAGTTTCATACCAGAAACTTGCATTGTCATAGAACTACACAGTTCTGTCATTTACTGCCATAAACACTCAGTTTTCTCAAAGTGCCTTATCCCAACCTGCACACCTGCTCATTTCACTATTTTTTTAGAAATCAGTTCTAGTTCCTTGACTGTTATTGACTTTTCTGGGGATAATGTTTTGTACAAAGATAATAGATAATTCTTTGTTCCAGTTACAGTTCTCTATCAGCTCTATATACTTTGAGTTCATATTCTAAGACTGGTATTGTAAGAAAAATTGTAACTCATCATTTTTGCCACATATCCGTGCTACAAAATGCACTTTCTACATGCTGCCTTTACCTACATGCGGCTGACAGTCACAAATATTAATTTTGCAAACATGATAATACGCCAGAAAACAACTCCTCCTAACTAATAATCCACAAATGTATATGGATGGATTGTGTTTACTGGAAACATCTCATTTTCTTACCAGTTTTCAGCTTATTACAGGCCTTTGTATAATTACACACATCCTCATAGATTTTTAAGACGTGCCTCAATGACACAATAATTTCTCCATAAGAGCAGTAATTAAAACAACTGACTCAGGCTATTTCTGCAACATCTCACTTTCTTCCTTGCACACTGTCACACTGCAATTAGAATTACACATCAAATGGAATCTTCCAGCTGCACGTGACAGTAAAAGGAGCTGAGTGCCTTCCCAAAACTTTGCTTGGAAGAGTAACTCAAAGCAGCACCAAGTTCTGCTTGGCTGGAAATCACAACCTTTGGCTTCTTTCTATTTCAAGCTATCACCTGGCACGAGAACCTGCTGTTCTCTGAACTTCATTCTGGCTATTGTTTACATAATTATTGTTGTAGGGAATATTAAGAGGCGCATTAATTAGGTCTGAACACTGAGGCCAGAAGTGTCCTTTCTGTATTCCTGTCTTTGCACCATGGATTGCACAATGCTTCTATTTCCTACCTCTTTCATTTATAGTCCTCAAGTTAATAATTAGCAAACATATGCCTTCTAAATAAAGTTCAACAGCTCACCATGTAGTTCATCCTATCACATTCTACTGGAAGAGCCTGAAGAAACAGTGCTCTTACACTCCAAAACATGTATAAATCCAGCTTTTCTCAGGGATAGGGCAGGTGTGCAAGCAGGGGCTCATGCAATGATGTCTCTCCATGAACAAGAGAAAACTAGCATACCCTGCTCATGGAGAAAATTCTGCTACGTGGCATGCAGAGATGAGCTGGGACAGGGGAATAGTTCTTGATACCCCCGTTGTTTGGAAAAGCAAATGTTTTTTAAAATCTGATGCTTAAATGAGCTAGAAAGGCAAACACAATCTGTTCTCCCTTGCTGTACTGCCCTGATACTTTCAGTCTTGATTTTCTTTTCCTTTCCTTCTCATCCAAGCAAATCTCTAGCAATAAAAAATAATTATTAAAATAAGGAAAAATGCAGTCTGGCAAGTGAACCTTAGCATGCAGCTAGAGGCTGTTTGTGCAGCTGTGATCAAGAATAAATAAATAATAATAATAAAAAAATTGAAAACATCCACCCCCCAGTGTTGTAATTTATAAACAAGATGTGCTAAGTCCTTTGGATCGTGCAAGGAAAACTATCAGTTAATAAGAAACTACTGTCTGCCCAGGTACTTGGAATCATAACCCCATTAAGTTTAAGCTGGAAAACCAGGGGCCAGCTTGAAATACGCTGTATGAAATGTAGTTTAAAGTGCCTAATGCCTAAAGCAGAGACAAGGAAAGCTGGCTATGAACAGAAAATATGATAGAAAGTGACAGTAAAAAGAACGACCCTCCACAAAAGCATGGTCAAAAGCAACATACCACACTCAGAAAAAAAGAAAAACCTGCCTAAAACTCTGTCCTACTCCAGTAGTGAAATCCATACTGCAGTCAGGAATAAAAAGGCAGCTTGTGATAGAAAGAGGAAGGTCAGGCACTAATGTAAGTGGGGAGCTGTAAGCAAAGCATATGAAGCACCAAACGCCAGGGCCAGTGATGCCAAGGAGCTTTCCACCTCTCTGGTTGTATCTCAGTCTGTCACACACAGGGTTAGGCACCTCCAATGTCAGTAACAGTGAAGGAAAACACTCAAAACATCTGGAGTCTGCATTTCCATTATCTCACTCTGAGAATACCTTCCAAGACACCTGCAGTGAACAGCAGGGAAAAGATGCTGAGGGAGTATCAAGTGGAGTGATGAGGACACCTCCCCTCGCATTGGCAATGGCTTTGGGAGATCTTTCACCCTCAGGAAGCCCCATAATGGGATCTGCTCAACTATTATTTTTCCTACAACCTGAAATATTCAAGGAGCAGCAGAAGTACTAGAAGAGTGACTGCTATCAGGACAGAATTAAAAAACAGGAAGCATCAGGGGACAGAGACAACCACAGATGGTCTCATCAAGATAACTATCTTTAAATACATCTATTTCAAAATTTCCTAAGATTATGAAAGAAATGGAAAAAAGTACTAGATGGACATCTGGTGAAGACTGAAAGGACTTGCCAAGGATAGCTTTAAAAACAAATGACAGTGCAATGGGAAACCCTAATTCCAAAAGTCACAAAGAGTCAACAGAACGCTCCATTCTAACAGCTATTAGAGATGATGAACGAAGAGGATATGTCAGTGCCAATAGAAAATAAAAAATTAATTAATAAAAACACCACTCAGCTAAGTCATGACAGATCCAGGACATCAACCCTAATTCTCCAGCTTGTTAATCAGAGTCCTCTGCCTTTGGATTCTTTTGTTATTGTTTTTATTGCTAGTGAGTGAGCTTCTGTCAGCCATGTCAGGCATTAAGGATGTCCTCAGCCTCCTTGCATGTTCAGCAATTTTCCCCCCATGTACAAACCATAAAGTCAGCAGCAAATGAACTAGCTCATATGGCTGGCACGGACATGAGATGTTGACAGAATTAAATTCACATATAGAATGTAACAACCCAATTATCACTGTCAGTTGAAATCCCAGTTTGCTCAGGTAACACCAGGGGCAGGGAAATTATGTTAATTTCTAATAGGCAACAAAAGGGACTGTTGAGCATAAAGGCTGTAACCCTCCTTCCAGCCCTTTCATCTAGGAATAAAGGATTTTAGTGGGTTGGTTGAGATTCCTGCCCACCCAGTTCAGATGTGCAAAGATCATACTTAAAATAATACACCTAAAATACTTCAAGTAGCAACATAACCTTGACTTTAAAAACATAAAATTGCTGTCTAGAACTTTGATGCCTTTCAAGTATGCAAATCTAGCAAGATCACAGCTGCAGGTTATCTGCACAAGAATCACAATTTTCATTGTCTTGCTGCTAAATGAAAACCAACAGACACACTGATGATCGAGCTGAGGATTTTATTTTCTAAATGAGCTGCAAATGAAGAACCATTATTGGTGACCTTAACTTCAGTCTAAAAAATATTGACATTTTAATTAGTAGCTCTAAGGTCTGCTTCATACTTGGCAATTGGGCAATAGTTGTATTTTTCTGGTTAGTAAAAGGGATGTAGAAGTATATATTACAATTCTAGCAACAGTGTGTATACAAATGATACAGTGTTTCTCATCACAACTGTTAAAACCTATCAAAAACTATATTCATAACTCAATTGTACATTTCTAGAGTTTTTTGTTAGAACTTATTTTTAAAAAAAAGGTTTAACTGATGCAGATTTTTCACCTCAATTATTTTCCTGAGTAAACAATAAGAAAATAACCATCTGGCACCTTAGAAGCCTCCTCAGCTTTCTGTTGGACTTAGAAAGTCACTGCAGAGCACCAAACAGTCGGTCACTTTTAGGCACAGAGAGATGGGGACAGAGGCCACCAAAGCATCAGCCATGGAGGACACTCATAATTCCCAAACACAACATTTATCACTCTGTTTCCATACAAAGCACTTATATTTAGCCTTTTTTTTTTTTTTTTTTTTTCCAAATGGGCTGGAGACAGTATGGGAATCCACAGCATTTTTTTGTTTTTTGAAGTTCTGTGTTTTAAACACAGTGAGTTTTCCCATCTTAAACAGGAATACAAGATCATTAAATTTAAATAGCTTACCTAAAGAGGTCACCCAAACCACAACTCAAGTCCGAAGCAGAAGATGTTGCAATGCCTAAGCAACTTCATTTTGAATTACAGAGTACAAGGATGAAACCAGGGCAAGACCAAACAGTTCATTTCAAGCTGTGTCCATTTAGTAAGTCTGAATTTTTCTCATGTACCAACAAGAAAGAGGGAAGAATATATGAAAATAAACTAATTGCAAGCTTTATTTTATATTTTACAGAAGAGATGAATGGTTTCTGGTCTTGACAGTTACAGGATTGGAAGTGACACTGGAAGGGCATTTTATTTATCTGGAGAAGAAGTGCAGTGCTAGCAGCCACAACATAAGCTTTTTGACATGTTTCACAAACCACCAGCTGTGTCCCAGAATTGGCAACTTCTTTAGCAGGCAAAACAATTCAGTAGTTTTATGTATTCCTAACAGTTGCCTTTATTCTTAGTCTAAGGTATCAGCTTCCCTCCCACCTGAGCTATTGTACTGGGAAACAGAAATCCTAAATTAATTTTATCTTGATCTTCTACAGCTAAGTAAGGCATAGCATAAGTGTTTCGACTTCAGCAAATAGTTTTTTTGAAACACCGCCCACTCAGCTGCCTGAGGAGTCATCTGTGAGTGGCTGGGACTGCAATCAGAGCCCTTAAACATTGTGAACAAATGCTCTGCTGCACAATTTAACTTCCTTGAAATCTGACTAATCCTAACTACTGTTTCTCAGGTAAAATATTACCAAGTGACACAAAATAGGGAGATTCAGATCCCTGGATGGGATAATAGTTTCGATTACAAATCACTGAGCAGGACAAGTCACAAGCTGTAGAGAGGTGTTGTTTCACATGTACAGCAGTAACTGGCCACAAGAAACAAAAGCTTAAGTTGCTTTCCTACTCACAGAACCTGACATAATTGGAAGCTATTTACTAATGACACTAAATAACATTTATAGCTCTTTACCATCTGATTCACTACTCCTTCATAGCAAATTCTAACCCAAGTGATCACTGCACCCCTGGAGATGTTTGTGCCCAGACCACCAAAGAGCTGAGCTGCCACCATTCGCCCTGTTTGGAGAGTTCAGGAGAATCTACTTTCTTCTTCTTTATACAGTACTGTTAGTAATAATATAACCAGACTCATCACCTGCAGAAACTATGGATGGTAAGCAGAGTACAAGGCTCTGCCATTTAAGCAGTGACAGTATGCTGGCTACAAAAGTAACTCTGAATGCAAAAATGTTTTGTCCAAAGACCCCTAAGAAAGATGTTGCTACACCAGAGTAGGGAAAGACTTCAAGAAGTTGGAAAGTTCATGCATGCTTCCAGAATTCCCATTCCACAGAAACTGATCAGACTCACTGCTTTCCTCTCCCCAGTTTGCAATTAGGAAAAATTCCCCAGGAAGAAGAGTACAATACCCTTCAGGTACAGCACTCGGCATCTGCTCTGCCTGCAGCTCCCCAGAGCCACAGCATCCAGCCCTGGAAGTGGGACAACTGTCAAGGCATCACACAGCTCCCTGCGCTTCCCAGCGGACACACTGCCTCCAGAGGTTTTTCCCCTAAGAAAAAATTAGATTAACATCTGAAAGCACATCATTTTATCTTTGGTAATGTCTCTTCTAATATTGCCACTTTTTAAAACTGTTACATAATCAAGTTGTGTAATCAACAAGCTCAACTTCCTTACAAAGCTGTTCCCCTCTCTTCCTCTATCCATCCATCCACCTTGGCATCATGCAGGGTTCCTGTATGAAATGCACTGCTTTGTTTCCCAAATAACATGGTACAATTGTCCTTCATCTGTTTGTCTAGACAGCATTGACCAAAAGAAACTTTACTAAAAATGAGGACCCAAATAGTCGCTGCTACCACTAAATACTACTGATTTTGCATATCCAAAGCAACCTGACCAGTGCTTCGACAGCTGAAAAGCTGAAGTCTTCAAAATACCAACTTATGAGGGTGGCACTGACTTTGATTTCCAACAATATAAAAATCAAAAGATACTTAAAGGCTCCCTATTTCCAGAAACTTGACTTTGAATGAAGTCAGAAGGAGAGACAACACAATCCTCCAGGCCAGTTTTCTGCCAGAGTGGTTATTTCATAAAATTAAAGGTTCATACTCTTCTCCTGGTAGCTGCGCCCGCACCATTCCGTAAAAAGCCTAAAGCAAATTAAGAAGAGCAACAGAATCATCATAACTCAAGTACACACATTATTTTTATATTAAGATGCAAGTCTTCATGTTTTGAGAAATCACCTATGGTCATACACAAGCTAAAAGTAGTTTTAGACTAAGCTGACATTTGGAAAGGTAGGCAACATTCATAGCTTTGTTTCATCCTATTCTTTCTTCTGCTACTTAATCAGCTATTTTCTTTACAAACCATTCCGGCTTTATGAATCTTACAGATAGGAAACAAGGCTAAGTTGCTGTCATTATCTGCTTTTTAAAAGAGCCTAGCAATTAATTGCCTATCAGTATTATCATAGAGCTTTGAAACCACTGAACATCAAGGAAACAAACTAGAGACAGTAAGCTCAAAAGACACAGACAAGATGTTCAGAGAAACAAACAGCCAGACTCTTTATGACACTTTATCCGAGGCATTGTCTAACACACATATAAAAGACCACAGAGGTGGTCTGTAGAGCTACCAGGTGCTGAGTGCCCTCTGTTCTGTCAGGACACTCAGGAAAGTTTTAGCTGTTTTGCTGGAATTCCACAGACAAGCTGGAGGTAGTACTCAGTTTCTGGTTCACGGTCACCTACCCTCCAAATAAAAGACCTGAGGAGCAGCTGAGGCATGCAAGAGCCATCTGTGATAAATCTGCCACCCTAAGTTTAACAATTCCATACTTTCCCAAGTCTTGACATGAATGTTAAAAAGAGTGTAAGAAAAGTTTCTTAGAACTCTATAAATAAGACAAATCTGAACTTCCATTATTATTAGGTTTCTTTTGGTATTTAAGCATGACTCTTAATTTGAAATTAAAAAAAAACAAACCTAGAGGTTTATCCACCAGTACTCCATTTAACTTCACATGCTGGTGCACACATATATTGGGGTTTTTATCTATACAAAGAAGTTACTGGAACATCTGGCCTGGCCCAGAACACATTAATATATGAAGATAGGCATGCATTATAACATATGAACATGCATATATGATGAGCAAATGTAAGTTAATTATGCCTCCAATTATATGAACTTAATGCATGCTATTAATGCAAATAGAGCCCATGCCAGACTTTGGTGTCATCTCCACCCAAGATGACACTGGAGAAATCACATTAATCTCAGGTAAAATTACAAGGACAATAAATCAGTTGGTTTGCAAGGCCAAGCAGTGTAGAGTATCCTGCGTCAGCTTCATGGAAATTGAAAGAGATGCAAAGTAACACATTAACAATAAAAACCCTTAACATCTTATCAACATACTTTGAGTGCTGTCAACATGCTTGTTTGAACTTTAAAAGACAAAGATTAATCAGTTTCAGGATTTTTTGGTTCTACCTAAAATAAAGAGGGATGAAATCCAAAGTTCCTTTTCAGGCTTATGTTTCAGAATAACTATACCTACAATTAAAAATACCTCCTATAAGCGCATATTTTAAAATATCAAAAGTTTTACTTGCCTTGGAAGGGGGCGGGGGGGAAAAGCAATAAATAAAATTATTCATGCCAGCATGGTATACACAGCCATATTTATTAGTTCACTTCCAATTACATGAAGAAAAAGCTGAAGACATATACAAGTGCTGCTTTAAAATAAAGACAGACTACTGTTTTCTCCAACAGTTTTATTTCAAAAAGTACACAAGTCTGTCATGGAACTATAGCATTTTAAAATTTAGGATTTTGGTTTTTTTACAAATTCACTCACAATACCTGTATTTTAAAATACCATTCCCCCAAAAGTGTGAATATAAAACCTCATACTGAAATTCATATCAATGTTCAAAGTCCATGCTTTGTGCATGAGAAATGTAATGTAACATCGTAACATTTTGGATCCCAGGAAGTTGTTATTGCTCTGATTTCAGCTGAGCTATGCCTCAGTGCTAGGGGACTATTCAACAAAGGGCCCCAAAAAGCACCTATAAAGTGTATAAAACAAGGTTTAAGTGACACAAATAGTCTAATATCTTTAGACTGAACAAAGACCTAGAGTGATCCAGAATATATACACTGCTCAGAACAAAAGTAAAAGCTTGTCATGGAAACCAGTAATATACAATATTCAGCATTACAGAAAAACTTGCAATTCAGAAGTCTTACTTGCACTATTAAACAAGAAGCATACATCTAATATAAACGAGACTATCAAGAGCTGAGAGAGACGTATGCATTGTACATTTCTTTCAAAAGTCATGTTTTACCCCTCCAACAAGGCATTTCTGTGCATCACACAGTTTTGGAAGAAGTATTTGTTTTTAGGGAAGAAAGTTTCACACAAGTATCTTTAAATACCCACAGCAGAAAGTTGATGAAAACTCTTGTAATGTATGGACAAGTGTTACATAACCCCTACAGTATTACAAGTCTAACACTTTATTCACACCATGCTAAAATTGAGGGGTTTTTCTCTATATATAGTAGTCCTCAACAGGCAAGTTTACAGTCATGACATTAACTAGAGGTTTCTTGAGCTCACTTAGAGTATTTACACAATGGTACTGCCCTCCCTCCCCTTCCCCCCCACTTTTTTATAACAAAATGAGACTTTAAAGATGCCACCTCATAACTGGTATATCAGCTGCCATTACTTCCTAAAAGTCTTCTGTCAGCAGAGCTCTCTGTCACATCAGACACCTTACATGTTTAACCAGTTCCTCTCCCACACAGCTAGAACTTATTGTTAAAATATAGTAGCTGCTTTTGAGAATCATAATCCAGTGTAAGTGAACAATCTAGTGACAAAAGAAAAAATTTATAGTAGCAGTATTATGTTTTCATAGTAGTGTTGCATCCACCCAAAAAGGCATGATGATAGCAACTTGAGGCAGAGTTTACCCCAAGTCAGAGATTCTATATTTCAGATAAGAACTGTGTCAGATTCCATTTCTTTCATTTTTCCATGCAATTACATAAATAGACAGACACTGTCAAGGCTGCTAAGCCTAACAGCCAGCCTCTGAGGGCACATCAGGCTGTCCTTCTGCCCATTTATTACTTTGCACAAGCTGACAGAGCATCAAGCATGTGTAAACTCTGCTCCATGTGCTTTACTGAGACAGGTTTCTGAGTTTGAGTGTCCTAGGGCTTACCTGACTGTAAGTTACAGGGTCTCAGGCCAAACCAAAAATAAACCAAAATAAACAAAAAATTAATTTAAAAAAAAAAAAACTCAAACCACCAAAAACACACAGGTCCACAGACGGCTTAGAACCAAATTTAGTAGGTTTGCTGCCTGGTTCCTTAGGTTTATAGCTTTCTGTCAGTCTGTGATTCACTTTAGTCTTGCACTCAACTTGTATTTGTAGTAACTATACCCTTTTCATTAAGAAAGGCCTTAGTTTCAAGGTAAACAATCAGTGTGTGATTAACATCTTGGAAGTCTCTTCTATCACAATAATTGGATGCAAAAGCATGTCTCCTCCTCTATATTTCTTCAGAAGTTATGTTTGGCACATTTACTAAGCCTATTATTTACCACATAAATGAAAGTCAATCATCTCTCTCATTGGTACAACTGAAGAGCTTTCAGGAACACAAACACTCGAATCATAATTAGCAATTGGAGGAGTTAAGTGACATTTTGAAATACAGAACAATACAGAGAGAGACACTGAAGTTCACATCCAAAAATAGGCATGAAGAGGTATAAATAGTACATAAGAATCAAGAAATCAGATCACAGTGTCATGTTTTAAGAACTGTACCATCATCTAAGCACCTGTTCATACAGTATGTTTAGGCACCAGAAATTCAATAAAAACTGAAGTTACAATCAGGCAAAGTTTATTGACAAGGCACACATGAAAGATAAAAAATCTGATCTCTAACAGTATCAGTTTACAATCTAAAAAAGTCCCAAATGTGTAAAACTAACTCTGTATTACTTAATAGCCATTCAAGTTTCTAAATTCAGTATGAAGGGTATGTTAAAATCATGAAATTGTTTGGGTTGTAAGGAGCTTAAAGATGACCTTGGACCAACCACTGCCATGGGCAGCGGAATTTCTTTACGTTAATAGTGCCAGCCAAAAATTGTGCACCTATTTACAGATAGGACAAACATTTAGTTGTAAGCCAAAGAATTCATCAAAGATGCATAGGCAGCTACAGATAAGCAGATACTAAACCTAGAAGCCTGGGTGAATGTTGTTTTCTCTCACTGTTGCTACACACGAATAATCCTAACATCTTTCAACAGGCTATTAAGATATTTTCTTCATCAACATCAGTGCACATACTATAATGAATTTACAGTTTTCCAAAATACCTTGCAGTTCAACATCTCTAGCTGGAGTAAGCTAAAAGAACTCTCCCCCACCTGCTCGCCAGCATAAGACAAAGAAGGTAGAAAACAGGAAGAAAGAAAGAATTCACAGATTCAAGCTGTACTGAGTTTTAAATGAAGGTTTTGCAGGTATATAACAACAGTCATCAGAAGCTACCAGAAGTCCTTAAATACATGTGAAAGTAAGACAAGGAATTGTTGTGTTTCTCCTGTATTGCTTTAAGTTTGCAAAATTGGGAAGAAGCGTTTTCAATCTTGCAACGTGAGATTTGTATCAACAACTCTGGGTAATTGTTTTCTCTCAGTTACAAGAAACGCTTGCTCTCCACAGTCTGAACATTGGTTCAGAATATTTAGGGTTGTTAAAGAGGCAAGAAAAAATGAGCTTTGAACTCCTTGCAAATTCATACAGCCAGACATTAGCATCTTGAACAAGGACTGACTACTGCTTAGGGGCATATGAGGAAAATTGTTTCCACAGTGTTTTCCACAGAGCAAGAGGACAGACATCAAATACCAGTTATTTAACAGATTTCATCAAATCCCCATAGAGCTTCTAGGAAATTGCTTTGGAAAAAAACTAAGAGCACTGCCTTAGTATCTAACCAGGCATTGGAAAATGCAAGGTACAATTAACTTAAAGACCTGTGTAAAGACACATTAACTCATCTTACTGTGACAGTAACAGTTGGTCTGTAGATTTTAGAGCTTAGATACCTCTACCAACAATCTGATAGGACCTCTTGCATCAGATAACATAAATATTAAGTTATCTGACAGGACCAGAACTAGTTATTGTAGAAAATTTTTTTCTTTGAATGTCTGTTTCAAAGAACTTGCAAGGTTTACTGTCACACTTCCACTCATTGCCCTTTTAAATTCAGAACAGATTAATTAAATTAACTGAACCAAACAAATTACTGTCTGCCCCTGAAATAAGAGCTCAAGTACTCAAAACAAACATCACCAGGCTAAAGAACCACATAAATACTCAATTTGAACAAAATTCAAAGTCATCCTTGGTATTTCAGCCCCCTGCAACTATACCAGACAGTGGCCAAGTTAAAATATTTCTGTTATTCCACAACTGAGAATAAAGTCTCAGGAACTCTGAGAAACTTCATGGTCTACACATGAAATGCTTTTGTTACTTCTCACCTCTGTCTCACTGTTACACATTCAGAACTGTATATTAGCTGACAGTGTCAGAACCTCCTCAGCAACCTACCAGAGGTCCAAATACCTTCAGTGTCCAATATTTATTTATGAACGTCAATGCTTTTAGCAAATAGTTGAACTATCATATACTAATAAGTTTAAAATTAAACATGAGAATTGGTGGCTTTTCAAACAAATTTGTATATTTTCTTCAAGGAAGATTTCATGCCAGTGTTTGAATGAGGGATGGAACACAGTATTTTTCTCTAATACTTACAATGAATACTTTAAAAAACAGCTTTTAAATTAATAATAATTTATACTATCGACCCATCTTTGCTTTGTGCTGGAATCATCACAGGAACAGCTCCCATTCTACTTAAATTAGGTGCAGCTACCTTTGAAGGTGCAAAGGCTGTGTTTTGAGCAGGAGCACGTTCAAAGTCTTCACTTGGGACTTGGCTATATGGAGTTTTGGTATATCCTTCCATGTTAGAGGGAGACATTGAGCCCAGGGAAGAACGATTGCTGCCGATGTAGCTGCGAGCTGTAGAACTGCGACTCTTTGGAGGTGGAACATCTTCTCTGAAATGAACAAAACACACCAAAAAAAAAAATCAGTTGCAGAACAAGAGTTCAGTCACCATTACTTTAAAACAAATATTCAGTTTGTTTTTCTTCTATTCTAATGTAGTCAAAAATATCCTCACATCTTCCTTTAAAGTAACAAAAGCCCTCCAAACCCTCAATATTCATTGCCTCTAAAATATTTGCTGAAATTAGACAAACCACAAAAAGTTCTCTGATAAGCCATTAGTGTTATAATAAGCTTTCCAGATTAAGACAGAAATCTCAACTGTTAAGTAACTTATTTGCAGAAATACACATTTAAAAGTTAATCTTCCAATAATACTGCTCAGAAACTAGAGACACATTGTTGTTACCTGATATCATGATGTACTTCTTTCTCGTATTTCTTCTCTCTGTGCTTCTTACAAAAACAGAAGATGATAGAACACAGTACAGAGAGACCCAGCAGAGTTCCTATAATAGCTCCAGTAATTATACCAGCTGTATTTACGGCTAGAATAGACAAATAACAATACTGTTTGTTAAATGTCAAAGTCACAAGATCTTTCTTTAAACATTAAGCCCAGTATATTTCGCATGAGGCAGGTCAATAATACATCACTGAATCAGAGGGGGAGTGCTCTATCACATGCATTTAAAACAGTAAGACTTGAAGTGGCACCCACAAGTTACATAAGAGCATTGGGGTTTTTAACCATTTAGGAGTTAAGAGAAAAAGACTGTTCAGCTTTAATACAAGAACACTGTGTGACTATTACACAGCAAACACTTACGAGGGGTGACATTCAGCTCAACAGAACATTCATCCGTGCCAACTCTGTTTGTGGCCACACAGTTGTATGTACCAGAATACTCTCGAGAGGCGTTTTTCAGAAGAAGTTCCCCTGTATTTTTATCTACAAACAACAGAAGGTAGAGGTTTATCATTTTCCTAAATATAATTCCATATTTAATGTCACAGAATTATTAAACCAGCATATACATGAAATCTTAACTTAAAAAATGCTATGTGAAAAAAGTGGATTAAAATAGCTCTATCATGCTGTAAAATGCTATTGTTTGTAAAAGTCTTACCCCATTAGAAATGTATTCCACAGTATTTGACTTGCTCTCTCTGCTGAACAAGTTAGATAGGGTCTAGATTCTACAGAACACACTCACTGCCTCCAAAACTACATTCACAAGCCCAAAACTAACATGGTGTTTGTGAGTTACAAGTCACTCTTGCACAATGTCCCACTCATTCTTGTCCAACACTGACATTGCCAATTTCTCTTTTTGTTACCACAAGACAAATTTGGGATGTGGAAAAAGAAGGGGCATAACAACAGTAGCCTAAAGTCTTGAGTGGTACAGAGGACATTAATGATCAACAGATTCACTGTCAAATCAATAAATAAGAGACATCAAATAGGAGACACCAAGAGTCAAATATAAAAATGAAGAACAGTACTAGGTTCTTCCTTTGTAGATGACTTTTAGGAATCTGTGTTTTAAGATATTACATACTCTAATAGAATGCAGAAACTTACAAAAAACTGGAGATTTTTTGCTTGTTTTAAATCATATTGAAGCCACATCTGAATTCCTTACTCTCCACTTAAGCACAAAAGCAAAACCATCAGCAAGCAGGAGAACTAACAACATCTGGGCACAGGTGAGCATGATACTGCAGCCAAACAGTAAGAATCTCAACTTGAAGCTTGAAACATTTCCAAGCATGAATTAAAAACCAGAATCAACTCCAGCTTGTTTCAAAGTCAGTTTTGTTAGAGGGCAGAAGTGACATTAAATCTTGACTACTCTATAGTAATACCAACCCAGAGATGCTTAGAAGTCAGGATAAGCCAAAAAAAATATTGCAATCTTTTTAAGTATTTCAGAGTAATAAATGAAGTTTGACAGTACTCAGCATGGAAGTGGTAGGAAGATTCTGTGTGCCAGATACTCTCCTCCAGTCATAAGACAAAAGTGGGGATCCTTCTTGTGACACACATTTCAAGGTAACGTCTTTTCCAATCTCCTGTGATCCTTCAATGGAACATTTAGTCCGTGCTGGCTTTACTAATAAACAAAACATCACTGAATTAATAACAGTCACAATCAAAATGTGTCCTACTTGTGTTCTAGCAGCCAGTCCATTCTGTGAAAGATAAAGTTTGTGCCACAAACCATTTCTATGCACAGAAAGATTTTTCTACGAATATGAGTTGGGTGCAGAACTTCTAGAAATGTTGTAATTCTCAATATCATTCCCTTCATCTTCTAGAACAGAATTATGCCCATCCCTCCCAAGGCCTCAGTAATGACCATAATCACCACAGATCAGTACAACAATGCCCAACTGAAGCTTTCATTTCAGACATACAAATAAGGTGGAATAAACACATAAAAAACATCACTGAAAATTTAAGAAAAGAAATTATCTTACCAAGTACAGTCAACTGTATTTTTTTGCTTTGAACTCCAGGAGCCTTCTTCACTTTGCACTGATATGTGCCAGTGTCTGATGCCTTTAAATTCAGGATATCCAATGAACCATCACCAGATCTGGGATCAAGATTAGTAAACTGCATTCGCCCAGTCAAACCAGCATAATAATGATTATAAACCCTGTCTACAGCATACATAATTATCTATTAAAAAAAAAAAGAAATATGATTCAGAAATCCACTTAATGTGCAAACATTTAAAATAATTTCATCTCTTTGAATTCTCAAGTTTCTTTCTATAGTTTTAACCCCAGAAATAAAACAGAGTGAGTCAAATATCTCCACCTTCAAAATATCACCAAACACAGCATTATAGTGAATACTCCAACTAAACACCTGACCAAGTACCAACATGTCAGCATTGACTTCTGACTGAAAGAAAACTGTTTAGAATTGCTCCAATTTAGCTCTGCAGAACCTGCCTACTAATACAAATCATCTCACTTATAAGGCTTTCAAAGACAGGAAAGCATTAATAACTAAAAGGGTTAATATATTTTAAATTCAGTCCTCATGAATCTAAAGATAATGCAGATACAAAAGCAAAGTTTGCTTTTTGGAACTGAAGTGTATTTAATTCGGAAGTTCTTCATTAGAAGGCAAGTTTATAGTGGAAAATGTCTTAACATTTCATCCTTAATCTGGTATTTCAAAACTTCCACTAGATTTCATGTGACTGGTGCTTCAAAGCAATTTAAGATCACAAGCATCCCAACCTGAAAAGGTGGAACTTTAAAGAGTCAGTAAAAACCTCATACATTGACCTACTAAAACAACTGAATTAACACTGTCCAAAGAGAAGTCTCTACTTACTATTTGTTCCCTCTTTTGATTATCTGCTGGTATCAATACCCACTCAATATCCAGTGGGCCTTCATCTTCTTCCGAGAGTTCAAAAGTACATGGCAATGTAACTTTCTCTCCTTGTGCTTTTTCAAACATTGACTGGTCAACTGAAGTTATAGTTAGGCTTCTTGTCAGACCTATAAAAATATATTTTTAGGTTTTGAAAACAAAACAACCGCAGTTGTTCACGGTGAGTGCTCTGTGACATACTTTTCCTGCACAGAAATCATGTCATCGGTCAGACTTGCCACCACTGAAGAGAGCCTGTGCAGACCCTGTCACCCAATGCAGTGCAAAGTCCTGTGCTGCTCATTTGGAATTACATCCAACAGGCAGCTACATCTTTCAAGCCATACTTTTTTTTTTTTTGCACAATTCACATCCCACACAATCCTAAGCTAAACATTTTCAGCAGCAGGTTTTCAAGTCACTATATAATCACCCTACCATTACTCCCTCACTGTAAAATGAAAGTACGGAACAGCAATGAAGTCTGCCAGGATAGACAGAATTCTTGAGAAGTCCTGGGTTGGAAATAAGTTACTTTGCCTTCAGTTATAAGGGCTCCTCCATCTACAGGGAGATAGAAGGCAAATTACTCTTTTCCAAAAATCTCAGTGAGTTTTTTGCATTTGTTTGTCTGTTCTGCTTGTCTTACTCCTTGAGAAAGGCTGTGCAATCCTTATCTGCATGCCTCTAGGCAAACATGCTTCCAAACAACAAATTTTCCTCAATTCAACCCTGAAAAAGAATTCATATAGTGACACAAAAAGAGATACTCCAGAAGGCCTAAAGCAAGATTGCCCGTTTCACCACAAACACAGGCTTCCCTTATATCAAGTGTACAGGCTTGCACATCACAGTCAGGATGTGGAAAGCATACCCCCTTACTCATGATGGAAACAGGTTTGGCACTGTTCCATCCACTGGCAGTGTTACATCCACTGTTTTGTCCACCTTGCTGGAAACCAAGCTCAGATTTTTGGTCAGTTTATGTGTGCAGGTTGCTAGGCACACACACAGATGTGACCACAGCCACGAGAGCTGCAAGGCCACCAGGAGAGTGGACAGTGTGAGGAAGATAGATGGCTTTGGTGTCTTTTACAGAGGTAAAGTAACAGCCTCAGATGAAAAAGTTTAAAATCATTTCACACAGTGTTTTTATGTTCTAACTTGCACTTCTCCATATAGTAGAGGAGCTCCAGTGCAGTAGAGGAGCTTCCTTCGGTACATCATTGAATATGGTGAGTTGGAAGGGACCCAACAGATACCCGTATGCTTTTTTAAAACTCTGCTCCCTAGCAAGTCTTTGCATTCTCTTCCAGATGACAAAACAACGGGATCTTTAACAGCTATTTTAAAAAATCCTTCAGGAAGAGAAATCACTTGAAATACTAAATTCCCGACTACAGCCTGCAAGAAAAGCCTTTCACCGTAATTGATTATTAACAAATTAGGTAGGATTATTGTGTTTCCTACCATTCATGGTATTACTTTTCATGACATTACCCTCAGTCTAGTGGTAGGAAAAAAAAAAAGAAACAGACCAAAAAAATCCACATCAGCTTGAGGTAGGAAAGAGATTTACGTGCAATGTCTCTTACCAGCAATGTACACCTTTTCAAAGACAACTCTATTAGATTTTTACCACCTCTTTTTTGACCATAGTAAACAGATCTGAACAATTAATTCTCTGCTACTAGGTTGAATTAATATGGTTCCCTAAATAATAGTGATGTCCATGAATGCCAGTTGACTTATTACAATCCTATCCCCTCCTAAAGGATCTTTTCAGATTTTCAAACTAGCCATTCTAAACCTCTGAATAAGCAAAGACAACACTAGTACTACCTCTGTTTATGGGTAGATTTAAAGTTCATTCATGTTTCCATAACACACAGTAGTATTTACATTATTAATGTAAATTCCTGAACTGTTTTTTCAACTTCCATACTCTTCTGTTTCCCTGTCTCCTATGGCCTGATTAGGGAACTGTAATACAATATTCTCAAGTTCATCTCCAAATTGCATTTCTGCATCTTCAACATTACTATATTAAAGAAAATGGATGTGAACTCAAGCACAGTTTAAGTAACCGATAATGAAATACATTATGATGTTACCTACTTCCTTAAAAGCCTCAAATCTGTAACCTGGGAAATTAAAAGCTTTCATTCTGAAGTAAATCACTGAAGCAGAGCTGCTGCTCTGTGGCAGCATCTCCAGTCACAGCCACTTTGCCATCTGAAGTTCCACAACAAAGGACCATAGCACAAACATTTGCTTCCCCCTCCCCACAAGAGAGGCTGCTGGGAATTTCACAAATGGGACAATAATTCATGTAAGAGTAACACTCTGCCTTTTCACAGCCGATAGTAGGTAACAGAATTCATACTCTGAAGACAATATGACACATCCCTACTACTAAAAAAGTATCAACCCCTCTGGTTTTCAGTTGATACCTGCTGAAACACAACATGGCCAAAAAAAAAAATGGACAGATGAGTATCCATATGCTGATTTTTTGGACTACTTTTCTAAACAAATGGGACTTGTACGATCAATGTTTTATTCCTCTCCCTCTTCAGCTGTTACTTGTTCATCTCTTTGACAATTTCAAACAAATAGAAAAGCAGAAGTAACAGTCCAATACAACCAGAAGTCCCCCAAGTACTTATTTGTACTGACATAGCTAATAAGCATTAGATTCTTCAACTATCTCTTGCCTCTTCATTGCCAGACAACTCATGTGAGTATAATTTCAAAGTGGACATTACACAGTTTTATGGCAAAACACTGAGAAAGTGGCAGCTGGGAAGAAAAATTATATTAAAAGCTGGAAGTACTACATTTCAGAAATACACTCCTAGGAATTTAGACTCCAGTAGTCCCACCTATCACTGCCTGTCAGCTTGATCCAAGCGCTTTAAAAGCCAGAAATAGCAAATGTTTCAGTTTCTACTACAGCACTCATTTCTCTGATCTAAACATACAAATCAACATAGTAACCATGTGCCAAATAAAAGCAGAACCCAACAGCCTGAAGAGCCTTGTCCAAAGTAGAAGACTGTAATAAAAATATTCTTAAAGTTTTGATTTTTGATACTTTTGAAGACCAAGTAGTATTTTCATGCACATTGACTGCATGCAAACATGTCAACGAATGCTAAAGCACACAATCCTCAGGATAACACCCAACAATCATTCCTGCACGTGAAGCTTCCAGCACATACTAGCTGCTAAGAGAGGTACTCAAACATTAGTCTGAGCCTTCTAATTATCAGAGTTTTTCATAAATCTCAATTCCTTTCTTACTGCACATCTCTCAACACCTCTTTTTTCATTATACCAGTGTTCCACGGTCTTTTCCTTACAGTAAGGCTGCAAACACAAAGCTTTTTTCCACTTTTTTTTTTTTGGGGGGGGGGCCAACATCAGCATGCAGAAGCAGCAAGCACCTCAATTAAGGTACATGTCAGAGCTAGCTGGGCTTGGACTCAGCATTAGCAACACAAGGGAGGGGCGGATAATACTAGTTGGAGATTCCCTTCTGCAGGGAAGACACACATCTGCTGCCAGATATGCTGGAAAAGGAGGCTTGGCCAATTCGACCTGTCAGAGATTGTTAAGCGTCTTCCAACCCTTATTATTATCAACACCAGTGCCTTTTTCTTTTTTTTGTTCTTTTCCAACTTCATAATTACCTGCTACTAACAGAGACCTGGATGGAGCTAATCAAGTGTGGCTAGAAAACTCCAGGGGTAAAGAAGGACATGAGATCCCAGGTGACGCTTACTCTCCTTGCTCTTTTCCTGTGGGAGGAAAAAGGCTTGTAGAGACACATCCTTCAAGTTAAGAACTCACTACAGGAATGGCTCTGCAAGGAGCACTTTAACTTTCATGGGCACAAGTACCCCTGAAAAACAAGGGCTGCTAAGTTAGAGATGGGATCCACTCAAGGAAGCGGGATATGAACAACCTCATCAGAGCTGGTGATGAGCCCGGTAAATGAGAGATCTACCAGGGAATGGTAACTGAACTTTGCAGTCAGGGAGGGAATAGAGGCTGAGCCATGGGAAGCACGTGGGCCAGGCTGATGGAAGGAAGAGAGACCCTGGTGAGCATAAATCATGTTAAAAGGGAAGCCACCTACAGTACCTGTACACAGAACTGACACCAGAGTGAGGTGTGTGGGATAGCTTGCATGACTGGCACTTTGTCATGAGTGAACACAAGCTTTTCAACAAAGCCAGGAAGGGAAGAACAGCAGGTGACCTGCACTCTACCTGTAGGAGCAGCTGGAACACAAAAAGCTGTCCTACAGGACAGACAACAGGCTGGCTAAGAGCTTGTGGGTCAGGATTAAAGGAAACATCACAGTCAAAGTTTGTTACAAATCACCTGGTCGGGATAAGAACAGGATGAAAACTATTTCAGTAGTTCCAGAAAGTTTCTAAAAATGACAGAGACTGGTTGCTATTTCACCTCTGTGACATCTACTAGAAGGGCAACACAGCAGGAGACAAAATCTAACAGGTTTCTGAAAGATTTCAGAGGAAAACAGCACTAAATTATTCAATCCCCATTTGATACTTTCTTGAGATTCCTTACAAGGAAAAAACCCTAAGAACTTGCCAGGGATGGGATCAACAGCAGCCTTGACCATGACCACTTGGCCATGAAATAGGGATGTTTAAAATCCTGAGAGGAGGAAAGCAAATCCAGCACAGACCCTGCACTTCATACAAGCAGACTGACTTACCCTGTAGCTGGAGTTCTGTGGAATCCAGTTCTAAAAAGCAAAAGAGCTTGAGAAAACTGTGGAGTATTTAAGGACAATTACTAACCACACACAAGGAGTACATCCCAAAACCCAGCAAAATAAACAGATTAATCAGCAGCTTGGCCTAAGGAGGAAGAAGCAAGAACAGCCTATGAAGGGAAGAATACACAAATATTTTGCCTAGGCATAAAGCACCCCTGCCAGGGAAGTCAAAACACAACTAAAGCTGAAAGCAGCATGGGACTCCAGTGCCACATGAAAACCTTCCACTATTACACGAGCAGTAAAGAATCAGAGAGAAAAATTGGACAGGTGATAGCTGATACAAAGACCAAAGTACCCAGTGTTGCTGCTGTTTGGAGCAGAAGGTTGGACGTGATTGAGGTCATGTCCCACACAAACAATTCTGCAACTGCATTAAAGATCTACATGAAGCAAGCACAGTGACAAGATGACATTTTCTCCATTTTTCCCAAGATTCACCCCTTCAGTTTCCACTCAAATCAGGGAGATTCTATTTATTTATATATGCTCCTCAAAACATAAGAGGATCCACTGTGGTATCCAACTGCTAGTACATGACAGGCAGACATTTTATAACAAGCTGAAGGAAAGTTTGTATTTGTTTTGGTTAGCATTGTTTAATGGATAAAATTTCAGACCCTTTTCAGACAGCTTTTCTGGTTTAGACACAGATAAGTGACTCAAGTCATTCATCCTACTTATTCAAATATACTTAGCATTAAAATATCTACTTTCTAATTGCAGCAAATAAATCACTGCAAAGTGTACCCAGAAGCACACAACAAGCTCTCAAGAAAACCCCTGAAAGTCAACTTTGAAGTGCACCTGATCCAAATGACTGTCTATTGTTTTCAAAGTATTTTGCAACAAGAACATGTGCCATATTCAGCTGTGGCAAACGAATGAATATTTGTGACTGGTTGAGAAGAAAAAAACACCTTTCCCTTGATGAAGAACAATAAGTACTATCCCTTACAAAAGTTTGTATTAGAAGATGTAAGAGGCCAATACATTATCTGGATTCTGAACAGCCAAATTTAAGTTTATAAAGGTAGAATAAAATACTCTTTTTCTGGGAAAATGACCCTAATAAGCATTGCAAACTACATCTGTATGACTGAACATGTTTTTCATATGGTTTCTGAAGGGGAGCAAACCCATAGCAAATCTTTAGAAAAACTCTTTCATTCTGAATATCTGAACTTACTTTTAAGTATCACTCAAGTAGAAGACAGCTTATCAAACTACATTATTATTAAGAATAATCTTGGGAAAATTAAATATTTTATGGAATCTGGCAGAAGTTGTTTTCTAGTATAAAAGAATCTTCAAAACAGAAAGCAGACAAAAAATTAAAATGCAGCAAAGCTTTCTTCATTTCAACACAGACATAAGCAGAGCTGTGATATATATACTAATAAAGAATGGAAAGCAAATTACTCTATGAACTATTTATGCATTTAGTATTTTCTTATTTAATTGTGGCACATTGAAATTCTACGTTGCTGGCTTACACAAATTTAAGTGTGCATCTAAATTTGGCATGAATGTTTCTGGCATCAGACAGGGCTGTGCCACAGAAGGGTTATGTAACCCGGCAGACACAGTCCCTCCCTACATGGAGAACAGGACAGTTTCTACACAGAGGAAGAGTTGAGTTCAGAGATGCTGCTGTACTTAGTGTGATCCACCTGCAAATGTATCTTCAAGGTACTTTACCAGGCTTTCCAAAACCAGTCTTGTTTGCCAATACCTGACTGCAGACAAGCAGAGGCTCTAAATGTATAAATGCTTTTTCCCACAGAATGTGGCCTTAAGTAGCAAGTAATGATCACAACCAGAAATGCACATTAGTGCTTTGAGAGCCATAAGCCATAAAATTCACTTAAGAGACTTCATCTTAGACTTTTATTTCAAATGCAGATTAGAGATGTACCTGTGATCAAATCTTTTCACCACGCAGATTTCAGTCTCAAAAACTACCTCCCCAACAACCCCACTTTACTTCTTAATATGCCTCTTCAACACTTCATCTCCTACTTTTCTCAGCTAGCTATAATGACTTTACAGAACAAATTTGCCTAACTCTCCCCTTTCCCACCTTCACTCAGTCAGTTCTACATCATCATATTTGAAACCTGCACTTCTGAACTCAAACCCTGTAGGAATGAGGGAGTCAAGTTTACACCCCTAGCAAGCAGGGAGTGTGCAGGGAGGAAGGTACACACGGAGGAGTGCCTGGTTGAGGAAACTCCCCGGTGTTTAGTGGCACAATCTAACACAAACACAAGTCTCCAAGGCTGAAATCCCCACAAGCAGCCACCATACCACATTCACCTCCTGCTTTCTCACAATACCAAATATCAGCATCCTCAGCAGCCAAAGGGAATGCCTACAAGGCAGGTTCCTGCTGATCAAGTAACTGGATTAAAAGCTGCCTTCACAAAGGAATAAAGGGAAACAAATATTTGGCATTACTTATTTCAGTGGTTTTTGCAGCACCCAGGAGCTAAGTCACAGCTGAGATGGCCAAAAAGCTGCAGTTATGCTGTTTTGCCACAAGTGAGAAACAAATCCACATCCCAAATTTATCAGTGAGACCCCTCCCAAAAAGGTTAAAAAAAAAAAAAACTTAAAAAAAAAGGCCCAGCTTCAGATTTGGATTCTCAGTTTCTACATCTTACCTCCAAGAACAAAAGGACCCAACACAGTTACAGCTTTCAGAAGCTTGGGCCCAAAACATTATGAAGCTTTGCTGAATCTACTCTTCACATGTCAAACTCTGCAACACAAAGAACAGTCCCAAAACAGTATCCTTTAGCTTAGTAAATGTCAATTGACTAAGGAAGTCAATTTACTAAGGTAGTCAATGTAAATAAAAAGGAAGTTTATTAGAAGGATTAAAAAAATTAGCAGTCTTCCCTTTACAAAGCAAATTCAATAGACTTGGGGATTTTTGATATGAGAATGAAATTCAAACATGTTATTCAAAGACAGATTCCAAGACACATATTCCAAGACATATTCCAAGACACATGTTCCAAGACACATATTGGTTCAATACACATCCTATTAATTTAGCCAGGTATCTAGGTATCAAAGAATATTCAGGCTTCACAGTAACCTCAATGGAGGTAAAACAAGCAAGAGATAAAGGACAGGAACTTGCAAGCAATTGGTCAGGAACTAACAAAAGCTAGGTAATAATGCAGAAACAAATAAAACAAGAGAAGAAAAAGTGCCACAGCATTACTGCATCTGAATCCATGTATGTAAAGAGGTTTGGTTTTAGTAGATTCGAATTTTGCAGCTCCACAAATTCCACTTGTAGGATAATCCAATGCTGATAAAGGCAAATCACAAAGTCTTTCCTGACAAAGAAAGTACTGTCCTGCTAATATCAAGTGTTAAACAGTTACTGTTTAACATGCTTCACAGACCACATTTTTTCCATGCTTCACACCCTACGTGTTGTTATCATACAGTGCAGTGATACAAATTTCAGAGATAAGCACAGTTCAGTGTACTGGTAAAAACACCCAAAAACACATTTTAGCAAAAGGAACAAGCCTACTGAAAACCTAACATTTCCAGGGCTAGTGACATTAATGTACCAAACATTCTTCTACTTAAACCTCAAAAAGGCCCAATGCAAAAAGGTTAGAGAGAACATAAAAACTTGCCTACACTACTACACTAGCCTAAATTCACTAGGCAGAACACTGGTTAATTCTGGTTTTACACTCAAAGACAGTAAAATTAAGACAAAAAACGTTCACACCTACATTTCAGACTTCCCAGGTCAGTGCTCTCTAAACTGGAGTCACAGATCTTAGTGAACTCTCCCACTGTGCAGAAAAGATACAGTTTATGGAGACAGAGAAAGTAAAGACAGACCAGGAATAAAAGCACTTACCTAGGAGAGACTGGCTGTACACAGTCTCCTCCTTCCTGCTTTAGTCCCAAAGTAAATATAAAAACAGTTCAGGAAACTCCATCCACACAGCAATTTTTGTAGAAAACAGAGTTTTACACATTCAATGTTAGTAGGGGCAAGATTTCAAAACCCTCTCTTGCACATTTTATCTCAGCTACCTCACCAATAGCTCAAAGAAGCTGAGTGACCAAACTCCCAATTTTCAGAACCCTTTTTCCACCGATGGTGCAGATGAAAGACTTATATTCATTAAATAAGTTTTTGCCATAAGAAGGCTGATGAAACAGCAGGGCACTTATTAAAAAAAAAATTAAGCAAACAACAAAACAACAACAAATGAAAAATAAAACACAACAACAACAAAAAAACCCAAACAAGAAACAACACAAAATTAAACACACCACAAAATTAAACACACCCCAAAAAAAATCTCCCTACATATAATAAGCCTAGGAAACTTCTACCACCTGGATAGTCAACTCTACTGCTTGGTCTCAAAACAGTGAGAGATTTTCTTTTCAAAATTTTACTTCCTCTGAGCAGGATGGGGGAGAAACACCACTTTTCTGAGGCACATTTACTTGAATCCACAAATCCTCTGCCAAATCACACTAGTTAAAAAAAAAAAAAAAAAAAAAAAAAAAAAAAACCAAAACAAAACCCAAAAAACCAAAAAAAAACTAGACAGGAAACTGACTATGCACACTTCTTCAAAGAAATAAAAAAAAAAATTTCTCAGTCTGGATGTCTTCAGACAGCATTAAATTAATAAATAGCTCCAATTTGTGTAGTGCAGCATAACCCTGCCCCTGTTTAAAAGGTACTGCACAATTAAGCTACAAGTTACACATCCTCCCAAATCGAATAAAAAATTCTTAACTTAAAGGCTGATAAAACAAAACTACCAATAACCCCAACTCTGCAAATTCATAGCACGAGCTGGATTTCACTTCCCACCACAGTTCACTGAGATCAGCTGGAACACTTATGCAACAATTAAAACCTAAAAATCACAGGCTAAAACTTTAATTATCTTTTTTTTTTTTTTCCCCACAATTTCGTTTTCTCCTCAACACACCCTTTGTCTTCAGATTCTCTCCAACATCCCTTTCTTTTTACAACTGTCCTTGTGCTCCTTACTTGTTCAGCACATTCTTGAAGCTTTTGGGTTGCTAAACCCAAAGCCACTAGCCTGTATCCTAGCAACTGCTGGCTGATGACCTTCCTGAGAGGGACGTGCTTATCAAGTGGAGAGAGGGGGCATTCAGATCTCCTTACTGAAGGGAAGGATAAACTTTCGGGAGGCAACCGAAAGGGGGAGGGGATAGTGTAACACAAACTGGGATTAAGATTAGTTTTAAGCAGAGGAGTAGTGTTTAGCCCAGAACCTACAGAAGATCACAAAGAGTTCCAAGTTTTCTGTGATATCAGCTGCATGGACTTTGGCAGCAGCTGCACGAGGCTGCTCTGACAAAAGGAAGGGGAGAAGGAATCCAGTGCCATAGCTGGAAGGGGCAACAAACAGCAGACATGAAGCTACACCACCAGATGTAACCGCATCACATCTGTAATGGGGGCAGGTGTAATGTGACACTGTACCTTCAGACTGCACTTCAGAGCCTTTAAGGAACCATCTAGAAACAGTACTGAGAACAGTAAAATGAAATGAAGGCCAACCTTACAAAGACTTTTTTCAGTGAACACAAAATATAAAAAGATCAGAGCCGAAATCCTCACATGACTTACACAAAATCCTGCCCCTCCTCTACCAAATCTACACCAGCTGCACAGGTTGTTTTGCCTTTAGCTCTGCAAGTCACTTTCCCATTACAGAGGGATATTGGAGGCTTACACAGTCACTAAGCAATCAAGCCACATGATTCGATCTTTTTCCTGCCAATTTGATGGCATTTAAAAGGGAGCTGAATGAAGCAGCTCACTGGCAGTGTGAATGCATTGGGCACATCTGTCAGCCGATGCATCAGGGAGTTCACTACAATCCAACACTTAACTGAGCAGCCATATTATTTTCACTCGAGTAAAAAGGCTTTGGCTCTTCCGAGCTACTGAACACGCAATGCTTTTTCCCAGTACAAGCAAATTTTGCATTAAGATTGACAACTATTTGATTCAGTAGCACAGAGTTGATTTTGGGCTCTTTTCTTGTTACTGTGTAATTTTTTTTAAATATAAAGGTGAAGCATCATAACGTCAGAGAAAAACATCTTGTCTGCCCGCTCTTGTTTCCCTCCCTGCCCCATTCCCACCATGTAACAGACTGAAAGGAATAAGCTCTAAGAATTAGCCACAAAGTTAACTAATTACTTTAAAATTTAGGGAGACTAAAATACATTTTTTACATATACACACACATACAGGTTACTTTTTACATGTCTTGAAACAACTGAGATTCAATATTCCTTGTAGCTTATACTGTTAATAAATCTAAAACAAAGAACTGAAGATGCAGGATAAGTGAATACAGGGAACTTCCTTATGCAAACTAATTCTGTACAAGTTCAAACAGTTGAGAATGTATCAAATCCTCATCTTTCCCTCCAACACACCAAATAGATCTTGTTGACTAATCATTTTTCAGAGTACTAGGCATATAGGCCTTAGCTGTAGGGCATGAAAAACAAATCTGTTAAAAAAATGTAGCAGCAAGTGCAACTGCAAAACTTGCAACCATCAAGTACCTCAGATTCTTCTTGACAGCAGCTAAAGGACATCAGAGCACCAGTGAATGGCTCCAGTGTAAAACCAGTAAAGCTCCAAATCTTGCCTCTTTATCACGTTTTGAACACATGACCCAGTAAGTAGATGACATTTAAAGAAATTAATAAAGAAACAATAGCAATAATATATTCCACCCATGTGCATTTGACTCTCCAGCTGACACCCCCTTGCTATAATTCAGACTTGATCTCATTGAGTCAGATCAGGAAAAGACAGAAAACTGACCTCATAAAAATGTATTCTTTCTGTAACTTTTAAACTCCCTGAACCAGCTCACTATGAAGTCAGATGAATATCAGGTACAACTTCAAATGGGGTGCAAAAATAATCTTTGAGGTGACATCTAGACATTTGACTGACTGCCTGGTTTAGCCATGTAGTCTTACTCCTCAACTAAGCTCTCTCTAGGCCACGGTTTTACACATATTTCCCTACTTTGGGAAAATACTGATAAACCAAAACAAGTTTTCCTCCTAATGCTCTTCTGCCACCCTTCCTGTCACTCATTCCTGCCCCGTACCAGGACAAATTGGTGGCAAAACACTTTCTTGTTTCAAATAATGTGATCTAACCAGTTGAAATTTAAAGTTTTCAGCAACTGAGACCGGTTTATAACTGCAGTAAAGGAAAGCACCAGCTAGGATGCAGGGGCTGCTTATATTGCAGCTGCTACTGAAACAGGTTTACACAGAACTGTGACTTCCTGCCACTTACTCCCGCAGCAACTGGCTGAAGAGGCTTTTCTCTAAGCCATCTCCTGAAAGGTGCAAAGGAGTAAATGAGGAATTCCCTAAAAAGGAAGGAGGGAAAACAGAAAGAAAGAAACAGAAAAAAAGAAAGTGTAATTAAATTGCTGTAGTAGAGGGGGCAGGAACACATACATTCTTCCATGCCGGTGAGCCCACGGTTGTTAAAATTTCTCCAAATTTATAATGTTTCACACAGCATCTAAAAGTTTCAAAAAATCAATCAGAAGTTACAAAAAGTATCCCTGTCATTACAAGCTTGAGAAAGCACGCCAACAAATAATTGATAAATTATTGTGGAAGTATGTCGAAACAATACTGGCCCCAAAAACAAGCTACCTAGTCTGTACAAATTTCTGCAGGCACTGTGGCAAAGGAGTTTTAATATGCTCCAATACTGAGGCAGATTTCAAGATATTCAAGATTACTTTCTTGAAGCGTGAATGGAATTATAGCAAAGCATACATGTGCTCCTACAAAAACATAAGCACATATATTTTTTGTAAAGCAGCAACAGAAGCTAAACCAGACATTCAGGAGGGGTAGTTTCATCTGTCTGTTAAGTGGGCTTGGCTGTGGAAGAGGCAAGAACTGGAAGTGAAGACAGAGAGGCAGCTGAAGTTTGATGCAACACAGGGGGGCAGTCAGAGGAGACCAAAGTAACGAGTTAGAATAATCTCTGCAGCAGCACTCTCAGCACATAAAATACCTTCTGGGAAACACAGATTAGCCAAGGCAAAATCACTAATTCAGATGTCATGGTTGATGTTACAGCAGTTGACTACCAGTTGATTAAGTAATCTCTGGTTAAAGACTTTCATACTTCTTAAAACTCTAAGATCCAGGAAACAGGTCCCGAATTTTAGGTAACTTCTCATGTCAATGGACACTTTGGAAGAACCTGAGCCCTGCACCTTTTTACAATTACTGCCCGACAGATGAAGTGTCCCAGGTTTAGCAATTAAAAGACTGGGAGTCATCATTAAACTCCTGTGGTAGTCACACTTCTAATTTAAATTTCTGCAAGATCCTATTGCATGCATAAAAACATGAACAGGCTTAAGTTCCTTATTATACTTATTTGGAGAAGTGTATTAACCACCAAATGCTGATTTACCATGCCTGCATTAGGTACTACTCCTGCATGCATGATACTGGAATTACTTTTGCAAGTTTAACAACATGGCAATAACCACAGATTTTCCTAAGGTTTACCAGAGCTTTTACTTTATTTAAAAGCTTACAATTCTATTAATAAAGCATCACACATTGCAGAATTTCAACAGAGTACAAAATTACTAACTATTACCGCTGCAAACAGTAAAATAAAACCCACCACAAGAGCAGCAAGAAAAGATAACACTACAGACTAAAGAAATTCCTCTCCAATTATTTACCTTAACAGTCTAGTTAAGGTCATCCTTATTTGGGGTATTTGTATGCACAGCATTACTGTTTTGTAAAACCTTCCTCCAAAGGTTAAACAGGCCACTATGCATGTAGTATCTTTCTTTAGCATCTATCTTTGTATAGGTATAATCTGGCTATGTTAACATTTGCAATTATTGAAAATTTGTGTTCTGACATTACACATTTTCAGAAGCTTAAAAGCCATAAATTATCATATTTGTTAAATTGGGATCACAAGTTCAGCACCTATACTTATTCTCAGTCATTGAAAACCCTACACAAATTTGAATTTGCACCAAAAGGAATGAGATTACTTCCCCAACACTGTCTACCCAGGGAAACAGTGCCACACCACATGGTGCCATGATCACTGATCACAGCTGGGTGAAGAAGGAAGTGGGGATGTTCAGAGTGACATTGTTTCTCTTGCCAAGTCACCCTTAGGTGTGACAGAGCCCAGCTTTCCTGGGGTCGGCTGAGCATCTCCCTGCCCATGGGAAGTGGTGAATTAATTCCTTCTTTTGCTTTGCTTGCATGCATGGATTTTGCTTTCCCCATTAAACTGTCTTCATCTCCACCCACAAGTTTTCTCATTTTTACCCTTCCAGTTCTCTCCCTCATCTCAACACAAGGGGAACAAGTGACCATGTAGGTGGTCCTTAGTTTCTTAATAGGGTTAAACCACAACCACCACAAATTCAAGTAAGTTCAGCACCTAGGCAATGCTTCACTGACAACAGCTCTCACTCAACTGCACAAAAAATAGCTTCCTTTAAGTTTGGTCCATATGGAGAACAGCAACTTATTGACATCTGTTCCTTCAGTGAAGAAAGCAATGTCTATCTGCAGCACAAACCCAGAAACAGTAACTCAATCTGATGGGAAAAAACACAAGCTAGCTCAGAGGACATATCATCTGCTGTGATGCACAGATTATACAATTATTTCCTTCAGAGCACTGTGAAATATATATGTTTTAGAGTACAGTCACTCAAATAACTGCATGAAAGAGGTATGTGTGTTTTTATTAGGAGTATTTCTTTATTTACAAAGTTATCCAATTTCACACTGAGGTCTGAAGACACCTGTATCCTTCAGCAGAGCTAAAGTGTAAAATTCTGTTCTGGATTGACATTTCCTCATATATTAATTATTCCTAATTTTTATAACCATAGCCTTTGATAACCTATCACTGCAAGTGCAGTACATATAATTCTACTCACAAGCTCTTTTCACAGTTTTTGTTACATGAAGTGTTTTAATATAAATCTTGATGACTAACCTTGTGAACTAAACACTAGTAACTCACAGCTCTACACAGCATCTACCTGGTTTCCAACTCGGCTTCAGGAAACACATTTAATGCAGAACTGCCTATTCCGTTTTATTCAGGAGATCAAAGTTCACCATTCCATTACAGACACACAATTTTGATCCCATGAGTAATTTCCCAAAACAGCAGTGACATCAACACAGGCATTAACATTTCAATAGGAAATAAAACCTGAGCTCCTGACACAACTGATGCACATTATACCGTGAACCTGTAACCTCCATAGGTGTTTTGTCACCTTTTATAGTTTCACATAAGTTTGGCTCAACTTTAGTGAAAACTTACTTTTATTTTAGAGATATGTTTAGGAAACACTGATATGGCAGCTAAGTTCATTACAAGAACCTAATAACAGCTAGGATTCGAGATGAAAAACATCTGCCTACTTTTTAGCAGCCCAGGCACGTTTGATTTGGTATGTGTGGGTTCTGGGTATGGTTGATTGCTTTTTTTGTTTGAGAATATCTACTCCTTTGTTTTCTTCCACCACGAAAAACAAATGCTTTTAGGTCCATCCAATTCAACTCCTTTCCTCCCACCCTCAAATCCTCTCACGTTTCCTCCGCAGGGCTCAATCGTGTCCATCGGGTCTGGACAGCCGGGTTCCGAGGGCTCTCCGGGAGCCACCCGGCCCCTTCCACCCCCTCGAAAGCAGAGGCCGCCTCGATGCTGAAGGTGCTACACACGCAGGGTTGGGATTTGAATTTTTTTTTCTTTTTCTTTTTTTTTTTTTTTTTTTTTTTTTTTTTTTTTTCTTTTCCCGC
>VZRH01007515.1:71374-87492 GCA_013397555.1 Urocynchramus pylzowi
CAGATAACAGGAGGAGAGCCGGGGTTTGGTTGTTTTTTTTTTTTTTCCCGCCCCCCCTTTTTTTTTTTTTTTTTTTTTTTTTTTTTTTTCCTTCCCTCCCATTCTTACTGGCGGTACTGCCCAGAACATCAGAAGAGAGAATCAACACCTGAAAAAGTAAAAGAGAGGTCGGCGGTCAAAATGTATAGGAAGAAAACAAAAGAAGAAAGAGACAGAAATGTACAGGAAGAAAACAAAAGAAGAGGAGGAGGTGGCACAAAGAATTACAATTATAAAAAAATTTGCACTTCATTCCTACTGGATGGAGAGTTTCTCTAGAAAGTTTTATTATATTGCCTACATGCACTCCGTCTCCCAGCAGAAAACTGCTGCACTGAAACATACCCGTGTCTCAAAAAATAATTATGAAGTAGACTTATTTGTTATATTAATATTTCACAGTGCAATAAACCGATTTAATCCATTTAGGTTATGCATGATCATGTAAATGCTGAAAGTAACCCAGGCTGGGTGTATGCCCTGATTTCATTTGCCTGCTTCATCATACGGTGCTGCTTGTTTGCTGTCTTGGTCTGGGTGGAGTCCTGTGAGAACTGGTTCTTTCACAAACTTTTCAGTTTCGCTGCTTGTGAAATGCATGTAACTCATCATACAAACACATTTACTTTCTAAATATACCTGTGTGCCCTTTGTTATTCATCCTAACCCGGCAAGAACTTCCTTGATTTGTCAGACAGGTAATGTGATCCTTATGTCTGATGGCTATTTCTCATGTTTACAAACTTTCCCAGACAACCTTTATGAGTCAGAACCGGGTATGAAACACAGCCAAGTGCAGTTCTGCTGGGCTAATGGTCCTGGCCCTGCCAGCCAAAGGTTCTGATCGGGACAAAGAAAACACAAAGCAGATCAAGAGGAATGTGGACTTTTATTGGGTAGTGGGGTTATCTCATTTAGAGAGCGCTCCAGCATAAATACATCTTATTTTGCATAAATACATCTTATTAAGCGCAGAATCTTACAGGTTTGTTTGCTTCTCATGAAACAGTCTTTTCACGTTGGGAAAAAATGCTTTTTTTCCCCGGAAAAAAAAATTCCCAGAATGAAGGAGAGATAGGTGCTGGTGATGTTTCACAGCTCCTTGCTTGTTGTGTTTTATTGGGTCACTAGGTCAACAAGGAACCTTTCTGTCTATTGTCAAAGTAACTTCAATTACAAAAGGACTTGCTATGAGGAAATAGGAACTAATGTTTGGGCAGAGATTGCTGAAACGACCAACTAAACCCATCTTTGCTCAAAATCACCTGTTTTTCATGAGTTCCAGCACCTGGCTAATTCCCACTCAGCAGAAGGATAAGAATTAATCTTATATTGGGAAGCTATACAAACTTACTGACTGACATTTAGACCTGCCCAGTGCAGCTTCTGTACGGTGTCAGAAAAGTGGGAATAAGGTACTTCAGGTGCAAAGGAAAGGAATGTGTCTCACTGAGTTTTCAGTACAACCTGTTTTGTTTATTCAATATATTCATCAATGGGTAGGAAAGGGATGGAGCACCTCTCCCGTGAGGAAAAGTTGAGAGAATTGGGACTGTTTAGCCTGGAAAAGAGAAGGCTTTGGGGTGACCTAATTGTGGCCTTCCAGTATCTGAAGGGAGCCCACAGGAAAGATGAAGAGAGACTATTTACAAGGGCCTGGAGTGACAGGGCAAGGGGGAATGGCTTCAAACTGACCGAGAATAGGTTTAGATTAGAGATTAGGAAGAAATTCTTTACTGTGAGGGTGGTGAGGCTCTGAACAGAAAACCTCTTACTTGGAAAAACTGCTCCTGAAACTTAACTACTTTGATAACTTCAGTTAAATGCTTTCATCATTCACCTATTGAAAAATATTTTTACTTCAGTCATCAAAACATCTGAGTAATTAACGATTATATTGTCATTGTTTCAGACTTCTTTTTGGATTTGACCAGTCTGGTGTTATTTTGTCATTAATTTGCTCATTATTCTGACTAAGATTTGTGGTTATCTGTGATCACCCATACTTCCTCCTCTCATGGTGTACTGAAGTGATATTGCAGTATATATGCCCACACCCATGCTTTTGACTTGTTTCATTTCTTGCATCAGCTCCATGATGACTTTCCAACAGAGTTCAGCTGTAGGCCATAATTTGCTGTAATAATAATAATCACAATATATTTCAGAGTCAGAGAGTTAGATGAGTGTGGAGTACAGGACTCAATGTTTTGAGTGCTCACCACCAAAGTAGAAAGCTAGGGGAGGAGACCATTGATGGATCTGAAACCTGACATATTGCAAAAGAGCAGGAGTGCAAATGAACTTTTTCTATCAGCAGAGAACATCCATTCCTGGATGTAGGTGTAGGTTTGGTGTAGGTGCCTATGAACCAGAAGTTCTGGCATTAATATCTTCTGATTTTCATAGTTCCTTTTGTTTCCCAGTTATTAGAAAGGCTGTTTTGGGAAGGCAGCTCTTTGCAACAACTATGTCTCTGGTTAGAGCAGTAAATGTTGGTGTGCAGTTCATGAGAGGGAACAGGTTAAATTAATCATGCAGCAAAATGTATAACAGTGCAGAAGTCAATGGAGGCACTTTGCATTTGTCACAGCTGTGCTGCTGACAGCACATCTCTCACCATTATTTATAAATGATGTGGAAGATTCCCCTTCAGCAGCTTATTGATTTAACAGCCTATAAACACACACAATAAAATACATTCTGTTGTTCTCAGCCACCATCAGAGCAAGTTCAAGGGCATAAATCCCAGGTATTACTAGCTAGGTCACACAGTGAATTTATACTATAGCCACTAGTAAACTTTCTACTCAACTTTGTGCAAGACCAAAGGATCACTTGGAGAAGTCCAGGGCAGAGTCACATAGAAAGTGCCATGGCAGAGCTATGGCCTGGGTACCTGACCACTGCTCATAGCCACCAAACAACAGATAAGCAAAGTCAGACCAGTCTTTAATCCTGCTTGATAGGCACTGGTTTCTAGGCAGTGTACTGGGATCAGAAAGAGCATCATGTACACCTACAGGCCACCCAAGGAGCACCAGAACTAGGGCAACTTGTATTCCTGCATATTTATCTTGTGCACGACTGATGTGGGTGCTTTTCCTGCTGCTGGAGAGTCCTGCCCTTTGTCTCTCTCTTTTCCCAGGTAAACTCAAGTGTATTGTAAGGTCTGAGCTCACACAGCATTTTCAAAAGTAAATTATTAGAGCCCCTATGTGTTGTAACAACACTTAAACTACATGCTTTGTCTTGGAGACCTCTACATGTATCTGTGAAATTAAACTGGTTAGCATGTCCTGAGCTACTGAGGAACAGGGAGGACTTACAGGTAGAGGTATACAGAAATTTAAAGTATAATAATAAAAGACTGTTTCTGTAGAAAAACAGCAAAAAATGGGCAAGTTAGATCAGTAAGTCCCTGAATTCAAGTCTCTTTTTATGGTAAAAAGATGCCAAAATCACCAAGCTGTCCCAATGTACATATTGGTGAGGTCAAATGGAGGGAAGGATGTTTCTGGCAATTTGAGAATTTCCCATGACATTGATGCAACAGCAAATAAATTTTCATTCTGAAAAGACACTAGAATAACATGGTCAAAAACAGACATACAAATTTGAAAAAAACCCACACAAATGCGTGCAAAATAATATAACTTCACATTTTATGCATACACCTGCAGATGGATGCACTACTAGGAATTTCATTCTGTTGTGATTAGTTTAGAGGAGTTATTTTATCTTTGCTTACAGATGGGATTGAGATTATCAAGTTAAAAGCAAGGGAAACACAAAATCTAGTATAATTCAGTTTAACAAATAGATTTACAAAATATTTCACTTTAAAACCATTCATATAGATGATTCCATCTCTTGATTAAGATAGTGTGTCTCATTTTTCATTTTTTTTAACAATAATAGAATTTTAAAGGGTAAGGATGGTGTTAGTTCAGCTGTTAATATTAAAATTTTAGTGTCTGTATTTCTAAACATGTGAGGGTTTTAATAGAGGTCAGAAACAGGAATTGGCAAACTTGAACTATCAGTAGGTAGACTGAGTTTGAGAATCTAGTTTAAAAACTCTTGGAATAGCCACAGCTGTAAATGAGATGACAAATGCAGTCCCAATCCAAAATTATTGAAAAAAATTCCAGAAATGACCTTTGATTGATTGTTCAGCAGCAATTGTTTGCTGCTGACAAGGTCAAGGTCTGTTTTGCAAACAACTTCTCCCCACCCCATACCAATCCCCAGCGAAGAGAGGGAGAAAAATCAGGAATAAGGGATATCAACTGATCCTAGAAAGTCAGTCTCCCAAACCAGCTGCAGCAGTACCAATGCTATATTTCTTTTATTATGTCATAGATCTCACAAGCTCTCACAAACTTACTCAGAACTGATTGTTTGCATAAATAAGCTTTGCTAGTTGTAGCACAGAGGCAGAAAGGCCTGAGATTTGAGAAGGCAAATTTCATTTACACAAGTTAAAAAAAAGAAAAAAAAAAAGAAAAAAAGAGTCACAATGTGTATATAAAGCATAACTTTATATATGGCAGATGGCCAGTAGGGAAGCATGTGGCGATCCTTCCAGTTTCTAAAAGCAGATGACGCTTTGTGGTAGGTTTGACATCAGGCTAAATTGTATCTAAGTGTATCTTTTTCGAAGAATGTGGTGCTGTGGTTGCACAGAAACAGCATTTTGGGTCCTGAGAATCTTCACCTCACCCAGGGTGGCACTGTTGACTTATAGTTGAATAAAATTCCTGAATAGAAGTTTTACTCCTCAGATTTCATGTTTAGGTGCCTGATGATGCTGCCTGAGAGTGTTTGTCACATTTGTCTCTCCTCGGCTCTGTTTCAGCAGTTAGTATTTATGCACAGATACATTTTTTTAAGTACAACAATCTTAGCATATACACATGAATGGTTGCCAAAATGATCTCGGCACAATTCTGCTGCTGTCAATTGCATTATCTGGATCTTTTCCCTTAGCCTGTACCCTTTGGCACACTCTGCACAGGCTTCTAGCAGAAGACTATTAAATGTAATTAATAAGAGCCTGCTAGCAAATCTATTCAGCTGTAAAATACTGGAAAATAATTCAGTTTGCTTACAAAAGCACATGATTGTAAATTGAGAATTTGGAGTAAAATTCCCATCTGGGAATTTAAAAGCATATACTCCATTTATTTTTTTTCACTACTCCTATTTTTTGTTGTTCACAGTAAGAACTGGTCCATTGCTAAAGGCAGATAGCAGATGGTAAACCTCCTCTGCCATATGACTCTGCTATTATTCCATTCCTCTGCATACCTAATCTAATAAATTGAGTGTAATTGACTGTAAATGTTCACCCTACATGTGAACGCATCCCAGTATGTTACAGCTTTAAAAGGAAGGCTGAGCAGACTCCTGGAGCTGATGCTGCTCTTCCCATGTTTATTTATTTACACATCTAGAGTAGCCAGGATAGTTTACATGTGAGATTCAGTGGGGAAAGTAAGCTTCTCAGAGCACTGGCAAGACTGGCAAGACCCCATTTCCATCAGCTCTTCCAATCCCAAATTAAACAATTTATCAGACATACCCAGTTCTCAGGTAAAAAACACAACTAGCAAACAAATTGTATCATCAAAAAATACCTTGGGATTAATTCATACAACTCATATAATTTCATTGGGATGCAGCAGATCTCTGTGATATCACTTTGTTGGCTCTCAGAGAGGAGTCAAGAGGTCTTGAGGTCTGTTCTCAGAGTGCAGGGGCCAATGAGCAGATTGGAGCTGAGATCCACCCTCCAGCCTTTAATGCTGCTCTGCACATAGAGGGGTGCTAGGCCATAGCTCCCAAAGCTAGCATCCCTCTTTTGAGAGCTTGTAGCTGCACAATAATTTGTTCATTACTCAACCTTCAGTTATATAACCAATGCATTTCTGTATGTGCTCTGATTAGTGACTAGTCCATCATACAAAAGCACTCTGACTTCACAAGGTCCCTTCCCAGGCATGTGATTTCTGCCGTGCTAATCAGTACTAGGTTACCTTTGGGCGATTCTACTCCTTTCTCCCCCACCTCCTGGTACGGAGGTGATTCATCTTTGTTGACATTAGCGAGTTTCTGTCATTCCTGTGTTATCTCGATGTGATTCTCCACTTTGAGGTCCACAATTTTCAACTTGAAACAAAATGACCCAAAGATTTCCTTGGTTTTGAAGTTTTAATTTTATTTAATTCTTCAGCACTGCCTTGCTGACTTTCAAAAGAGGTTAACTTGCATGGTTTGCGGTCTTTAAATGAGTGTTCCCCATGCAGGAAAACATGTAGGGCTATGTTTAGTTTCAAGCTCAAACTTGAATTCAGGTGCTTTTAGTGAAATTCAAGTACATGCTGAAGTGCACTTCTGAGTGAGGGCACTTTCCTCAACCAAAACTCAGCTTTCTCGGGGTTAAAGTGGAACATTCACATAAGCACTAAGGAACAGTGCTGCGTTCCAGGCTGATCATCAGCTGTATCCTAACCAGCACTGGTTGTCTTTACAGTCCTCATTTATTTGAATGAGTATTTAGTACTCATAGTACTAAATTTCAGTATTTAGAACTCATTGTTTAATTCTCTTCCAGGCCTAGTTTAGATGATGGTGCTATTTTGTTAGGGTTTGAGTTAATGTAAAACCTATCCTTCCTTGTGTTCTCACAGCTGCAGCACCATTATTAGAGTACTCTGAAACATTTGCCTTCAAACAAATTGATAAATACATTGACAAACATATTGACAGATATAGCTGTCCTGAGAACAATATTAGAAGAAAATAAACTTTATCTTCTTTATGTAAGAACATAACAGGTTTAGTTGAAAATTCCTGTTTTTTTCTTTGCCCAAATAGATGAATACTCTCTTCATCTCTCCCACCTTTCAACCCACAGCTGAGGGACCTGTGGTCCAGGGATTTTATTTAAATGGTTTTGCCTTGGCGCTGTTTTTATCCTCCAGCAGTTTACAGACATTTCTATTACAGATTTGGCTGTCCCTGCTCTGGTGGTGGCACAAGCCCAACCTTGGGATATTCTGTATTTGCTTATTATTTGGGAGCCTGCCAGTGTGTTTCTCTGGCATGCAAGCTGCACAAGCAAAACCAGAACACAGCTTTATGAAATTGAGTTAATTAAATCGTATGCATTTAATCCAAGTTTATTAGCAGTGAGGGGGCACTTTTCTAGCCCATGGGCTTTCTCTTTGTTAAATTGCAAAGAGCTGTTGTAACAATGGCAATAGAACTTTGTGGAATGGTTATACATTGTTTTGAATTCAGAGTGTTTTATACAGGTCACTACCAGCACACACTTGGCACAGGAAACTGCCATCACCAACAGCCACTTCTGTCATATTAAACATACTGACATTTTTTTGGTAAGTTATCACAAACAGATAAAGTATGCCTTCTTCTCTTCTCCAGTTCATTTTACAGAGATATATCAGTAAAGACAGGTCCTGAGGAATGATCTTAATGGACATAAGAATCCTATCAGGAAGGATTTTCCCTATGTATGAGCAGCCTTTGCTGGGTTAATTTATGTAATTGGTGAGGGCAGCCACTCCAAAAGCGCAACAGGAGTTACCATGTCAGCACTTGCTGGGATTCCTGGGGATATATCCCATGGCTATGTCACTCCATTAAGGTGAATTACATTGGGATCCCAGTGAACTGTGAGAAAAGGTTTCCTTCTGAACATCTCTAGAAGGCTGTCTGCACTGAAGTTGTTTTGTGCTCTTCCAAATCCCAAAGGGGTGCCATGTTCTGCTGATTGGGGTTTTTTTGCCTAGGCCTTGGGGCAGGTTAGTGAGCTGTGGCCAAGAGCAGCATCATTCAGGTGACGGAATACTGCCTGGGAAAATGTTCAGAGAAAACACCTGAGGATGCCTCATGTTATTTCAGTGTGTTTCATCTAAGTAATTCTTGCATTAGTGTTTCTAAGAGGATGTATCCTGGTAGGCTTTGTCACTGGGGAATGAACAGGAATGATCATCCCCAACAGGAGCACAGAGGCTGTGGGGCATAGAATGGAAGGAAGCAGGCAAGGAAGAAGAACAAAAGGAGGGAAATACAGCTGTTAAAATGAAATTCATGCCAGTATTGGGCAGGGTGATAGCTGACCCACCAAACCAAGCTCAGCAAAGTGTGTGTTTGGGTTAACCTCTCCTTGAAAAATCAGGGAATCATGGTTTCATTTGCATCAATGCATACCTTTGATATCAGAAGAATGTATACATAAGCCCAGTTCTGAGTGTTAACAGACACTGCATTCCAAGGAGAAATGCAGGGCTAAGATCAGGCCTAGTGTTGCTTAGTAACCTCTAATCAAGAGCCCAGACACAAATCAGAAACCTTTCTGCCTGTTTGTCTTTTTGCCTTACATGATACTAAGTGAACAGATTTTTTTTTTTTTTGTAACAAAATGTAGCTATTCCTCATATTTTTTAATCTAGGATTTTGTAGTAATGGCACTCACAGAACTTTGCAAGGAGGCCAGAACAATTAATCCAATTCATTAAAAATTTACTTACTACACATTCCTTGATTAGAGAGGGAGGGATGAAAGAATTCTTATATCACCAGTTTCAAGAGAGTCAAGGACAACTCTGACTTTTACCCATAAGGGAAATGACTCTGCCTCTCATTCCCATCTAGGGCTCTCCTAATCTGTTTCCCATACCTGTGCATGGCAGTTTACTATATCTGTGCTGGGATGAGTGTCAGCTGGTCTGGTAGATTTCAACTAAACACCCAATCTCACTGTTTTTTTCCAAAGTTAATGTGGTTTTTTATTCCATTTCAGGTTTCTAAGTTGTCTGCGAAGAGGATATGAAGAACACTCAATGTGAATCTCATAGTAGTGTAAATTTCTAGAGCAGTAAAATAAGTGTAAGAATTTTGCAATGGAAAATTGCAAAATTAAATCTTGGTCACCTTAGGAAACTGCCTTATTCCTTACCTGCAAGTAAGTGCAGGAATTGGAAGAAGAGCCTCTCTTTTCATTACAGCCATGCCAGGATCTTGTGTCAGTGACAGACAAAATTTTGAAGCATAAGGATTATTCTTCCTAATCCATGCCTAACCAACTTCCATACAGAAGACAAGAAAAATGGTCAAAAAAAGGAGCAACTGTGACCCCAAACCTGTCATGCTGCAGTTGTGCTGGATTTCAACTCAGTTGCATGCAATATATCTGTGCTCTACAGCTTTCCTATCATCCAACCCTGCTCAAGAGGTAGCCAAGGAAAATGATTTGCAGCAGTGGGTATCCCTTATAGAAGAAAAAGGAATGACACAGGCTTTATTTTGTAATATTATGTCCCAATCTCTTTGTCTTCTTTGGAATATATGTATTGTGTAAGTTGTGGGGACAACAAGAAAGGAAGATTTGGGGTTTGTTCTTACCTTTCAGATTCAGATCTTTTAAAATGAATGTGTAAACACACACCTCAGCTGCACACAATGAGGAGTTCTCACTAACACCAAGATGGATGAAGTATTTCACTAACTTGTCCAGGAGATAAATTGCCTGAATACTTAAGAAAGTTTAAACCTTAACAGACACTTATCTAAGCAAGAAAGAAAAGAAAACAAAACGTAAAGCTTCATTGTTGTCTTGGATTAGGGCAAATTTGGGAGAAAACTTCAAAAGGGGTTTCTGTAGAAAGCAAATTTAAGCAGCTCTTCTCCCAGCTGGTTTGGGAATAGATTTTCTTGGAGAAAAGTGGAAAAAACCTGTTTATTTAACAGGCAAAGCATTCACCAGTACACAAAAAAGAGATAAATATTAAACAATAAAACTTCTTGCCCCTCAGAAGAGATGGCAAACTCAGAAAATCCCTTTGTGGGCTGTAAGCTCAGCTCACCCAGTCTCTTATCAGTCCCTGTGGTGCTGGAAATGCTGCAGCCCAGGCCCAGCCCGGTGGGCCACAGGTGCGAGCTGCTGGTGCTCTTCTGGGTTTTCAGTCCAGAGCAGGTTTAAACAGGTCCAAAGAAAAAGAAAAAACCTCAGTCCAGAGAACTTCTCTACCTCAGCTAGCTAAAAACTAACTAAAAGCAAAGGAGAGCTCTGTCCCTCTCTCCATCTGTTCTGCAGACAACACAGTCCAGGAGCAGGATGTGGGAGAGCAAATGCAGTTTCTGAAGACAGGGCGTTCCTTCTTCCCCCTCTTTTGCTTTTGGAACCAATCTTAAAGGTGCAGAACTTTATATCCAGCATAAACAGAACAGAAAATTGGGGATATAAGCATCATAAAGTCACTACAGGACAATTGTTTAAAACTATTTTTGCTGTCAATAGATCCTGAGGTATGAAACTCAGGATTTATGGCTGATCAATGGATGATAAAAACAGGCCAGGAAGGATTGTGAGAGGGTCTGTTGCCCTCTTGCTAGCCCAAGCAGGATCACCTATGTCACAACCATTTGTCTAACCTGTTTTTTCCAGGTTGAGCACGTCCCAACGCATCTCCTTGCTTTCCATGGAAAACCTTTTCTAGTTCTCAACTTTTACTTGCAGTCCAAGCCTATTACTGAACCCATGCAGAAGAAAAGACTCATTTCCTCCTTTGCCACAGTGTTTCTCCGCACACACCTCTGTGGGCTGAACGGCCTGAATCTTCCAGCCTTTCTCTTCTTGGCCACGCTTCATCCAGGTGCTGTCATCCATTTCCTTCTCCTCTGGGCTTTCCATGAGATTGGGAGTGTTTGTGTGTCTCCAATGCAGCTGTCCCCAGCCAGGCAGCCAGACTCTGCTGGCAATTACCTTCATATATTTTAGTACCCTGTTGTGTACCTTTGAAGGGACAGCTTGCACTTGTAGTGTGTACTTGTAGTGTGTAGAGGGGACTTTTCTCCTTTTCACTCAAAGTCCATGTGAAACTGAAAGTCCACCTCTCCTGGCACTTCTGATACTGCAGGCACAAGCACATGCAAATACTGACAGGCATTTAGCAAACTGGATAAAACAGCAACTAGGTTTTAACCACGTTATTTTCCCTCCTATTTAAAGGTCTGGGTTTCTGGCTTGCTTTCAGTATTACAACATAGCCTTGCTTATGTCCTGTGTAAAATTGGTCTGGATTTTGGTGGAATCTTAAAACACACAGTCTTTGCCTAAAGAATACCACGAAAAGGGGCTGGTCTTCATTGCATTCACACAGGATGAGAGGCATATTGCTAACCTGAAACAGCCACATTCATGAGCTGCCTGACTCTGGAGACGCCTGAAACCTGCGTTCCATCCCAAAGGTTCTGGAAAGTTTTGGTCAGATCCAGCAGCACTTCTGTTATGACAAGGCTGAATATCAAGGCTGAACAGCTCGTGCTTACGTCCCTGAAACGATGGGGAGAAAGGAAATGAAGTTTATCGCGGGTTAGAACTGGGCTGGTGGGGCCGCAGACACCCCGCTCCTGTAAGCGAAGGGCAGCGATGGGCTCTGCCGCGGGGACCGGGAGAGCCTGTCCCTGGGAGACACTGACCTCCACCGGTGCCTTTCCCAATTACAGCCTACATTGCCACACTCCTGCCTAGAGTTGCATCAACCATTTCATCACGGCTGGGATTCCTAATTCTCTCCCGAAGTTTGACTTGAAATGCCGGGAGAACCCGGGATTCAACAGAGCAGTGATTGACGTATCCTTAGGTTTGCCACAGTGCCTTTGACTTGCTTTCACCTAAGCAGCCTTGGGAAAAAAATACTAATCACAAACTATTACAAGCCCAAACCCAAAACCACCTTTGCCTTTAATAAACAGCTCCTTTGCCTTTAATCATTACATTAATAGTAAGAAAAGCCCCACGATATTAATAGTAATAATAATAAAAAAAATCATGGCCACATCAAAGAAGCATTTGGAAAATGCTCTCACATATGGGGTGTGATTCTTGGAGCTGTCCTGTGCAGGGCGAGGAGCTGGACTGATGACCCTTGTGGGCTCCTTCCAGCTCAGCATAGTCTATAATTATATGATTTTATGCCTTACTCATTAGGCAGAAAACATATTTGTATTTCATAAGAAACTTGTATTTCTTAATAGTTGCATATAAGAAATATGTCTTTCTGCACTATGGTGATTCAGGTTGAGGAGTGCGATGCTTTATCCCTGAGGATTTCAGAGCACTGTATGAACATATAAAACCATTATGCAAAGCCCTCTTTTGCCTTCCCCACAACCTTGCTCAGGTGAACCCCTTTATCAGCACCTGTGTTCAAGATGGGCAAATAAAGGTGCTTATGCTTTCACTGCTACCACTTACACAGGAGAAGCCACAGGCTGCCAAGACTGTGGCTATTGTGAAATGGGAAGCCCTCAGGTACCAGCTTGTCCTATTACCCTCACATGAGCTCCTGAACTATGTGGGATTTACTGGCACATCACCAACAGAACAAGCCAAGCGATACTGCCCCTCCTCCTGTGCTCCCCTTTGCCAGCATTTGGTGGTCAGAGCAAAGGGGAGCTGAGCCATCTGATATTATGGAAGCCAAAAAAGATTTCCTACCAGAAGGCTTCTGTGGGACACTGGAATCATAGTACTCTGTTCTTGCATTCTGACATTCCTCAGGCAGGACAGCATTTCTTTCTGCAGGGACTGTCACAATAAAGCTGGAAATTTGAGCAAAAAAGAAAAAGGAAGTAGATCACCTGCATAAAAACCATAGCAACCAAACATCTATTAAGACTTCATTTACACAAGTGAGCATTGTCTATTCCTATCATCCATGTACACTCCCATTCTCCTGAGATGTACTCGATTTTCTTTACAGGAATTAACTGTCTGTTCTTTGGTGCTTGATCAGGTATTCCCACATTTTTTGTAAGAGCCCCACTGATCCTTTGTCATAGGGGATCTGCACAAGATAGTTCTGTGAGTAGCAAGACGTAGAAAGCCTCCCCTCTCCCATTTCCCCCCCCCCGCCATGTTTTATGGATCTTCTACATTTTCTGTATTTCTTTCCTCTTCTTATTCCATAAAGCCAATTCTGCAGTGTTCCCAGGTTCTCTTTTTTCCTCCTGCTAACCATCTCTATACTCCATTTTCTCCTGTGCTCTCCTAAGTCAACTAAGACATGTTGCTCCCTCCTGTATTGCCTGAGGCCTCCTGTTAGACTAATCTCAGCTTTCATACCTCCTGTATCTCTCTTGTAATGTTCCTATTCCGAGTGTTTTACATGAAAGCTAGGCAAGATACCTCATATACTGTGTCTGATTCAAACTCCAGGCATGCTACTCACTCAGCAGCCTGGCATGTCTACCAGAAAGAGGAACAGCTTTGTGTCGCTGAGCAATAAAGCAGTATCTGCTCACCACTTTCCAGGAAACCTGTGGGACACAAGATTTTTAAGATCTCTATCTCTGACATTTCTCTGTTAGGGCTTAAAGGGTTTGAAAGGGTGGTGATGACAGTGAGGCTGCACAAGCCTTGTCTCTGTGTGGAATCTGACTGGAAACCAAAGGCTGCTCTGCAGCCTCAGACAGCAGTGACAATGGCACACCTAATCACAGCTGGTGTAAGGCAGGCTCTGTACCTGTCATTGCTGCTGGCAGCTGCTGCTCCCTAGGTATGGGTGTTCTACTGCAGCAAAGCCTGAAGTTATGAGGCTGCTGGGAAGTTCTACCTTGCAAACCCTTCTAATAACAGAGTGGGAATGCTAATAAAAAAAGTTGCCTGGAATTAGTCCACCGTGCTCGAAGAGCCTCAGGAAACTTGGTGTGCCCCTTCCCAGCATGGATAACCCACACATGACAGATCATTCCCCGGCTGGGAGAATGGGATCTGCCTTCTCCCTGAGACCTGAAGAAAGGGATTTTCCCTCTGCCCTGCAGCAGGGTAGAGCTCATTCCTTTCTCCCAAGAATCCACATGATGCGAGAGCCTGAATTCTCAAAGGATGAGCATTGCTGACATATACTTAACCATGGGCTCAGAAAAACCAAAGTACGGTTTAAAAAAGAAATTCCAGCTCATTTAAGAACTCTTGACAAAGTTATCTTTATGCCTAGCTCTGTCTTGCCTAAATGCAGCTAGTCTTGAAAAACAACTTGGTTGTGTTGAGAGCTTCTATTTTTTTCTCCTATATTTTAATATTATTTACAATCAATTTTATTTAATAGTAAATTATTTAATTTTTAATATCTTTAATCTTACATGTTTAATTTTATAAATCTTCCAAATTGTTATCACTTAGGATGCAAGAAGGAGGATTACTGCAGCTGTACATAATGCCTCCATATAGAAATGTGTGATCAGAGTCAATCTAGCTTTACTTTACAGCCACAGAGAGAACTAAGCATTTTTACCATAGGACTCATCTCTGTGAGAGACTTTTTCAAAGACCAGCTCTCTGAGCTCTATCATTTTTCCAAACTCAGACATTGCTGTCTTTGACAACTGGCAATATATGATATATTTTCCTCTTGTTAGTTCCTGCTGTGTTTCTGAGCTAACCTCTCTCCTTCCTTGATGAGTTCAGGTTGTGTCTGGAGTCAGATAGCACCTCCTGATCTGCAGGTAACCAGAAGAGTCATAGTGCTCTTGCTTCTGATGTGTTTCTTCTCTCAAGTATTTGAGTTCTGAGTTTCTAAGCTCTCTCATAGATGGGAAGTAGGAAAAACAACCAAATAATAATGATGAAAGCAGCAGGACCAATGCAGCCTGGTTTTCTATGGATTAATGTTGCAAGGTGTGGGTTCTCTGCTGTGTAATAAGGCAGTAACAGGAATGTCAGCTGCAGCTTTTCCTGAGCTGTAGACTAGAGCAGCCTCTTTCTATATTGGACTATCTCCAAAAAACATGCCTAAAATGATTAACATTGACTTCTCTGACCAATTACCTGAATTGGTCAGAATTGGACAGACAGGTGTTTATATATATGCACACACATAAGCACACGGCCCTATCACTTAATCCTAATTTGCTTAGACAATCAAGCCAAAAGCTGTAAGGGCTGAGTTACACCAAAGGCACAAACCATTTGGCTGTGATTATCAAAGTCAGTTGCATGCACATAATTTTTTGTGATCTTGCCTAAGTGAGGAGTTTGCACTTGCCTGCCTCAACGACCTACTTCGAATGCTGCAAATCCCAAGCTGAAATTATCCACTGAAGATAGAGTCACTTTTAATTTAAATTAAGGCAGCTTTATGGAGATATGAACTCTGAGACACGCCCAAGGATACTGTTCCCAAGGTGGGCAGGCAACCTGCTCTCTCTTGAAGGCAGGGCGGCTACAATCTCATCACCAACATCTGTCCTTACAGTACATGCTTTTTACCCTAGGAACCCGCTGGGCTAAGGTCTAACTCTCTGGGAAAAGCAGAAGTAAGTCTGTAGGCAGACGCGTGTTTAGAGCAGTTAGTGGCCTTAAGAAAAGCCGAAACTTTCTGTAGGCAAATGCCTTTCAGCTTTGAACCAAAAGCACCGAAGCCTCAGAGCTAAATTCAAGTTAGATCGAGGGTAATTAGAGCGCAGCGGTGCAGCCAGCAGGAAGGGAAGTACTCGCGGAACGTGTGCGAGCGTGTCCGAGCAGCCCGGGCCGGCAGCAGAGCGGCTCCTGCCATCGGCCGGCCGCAGCAGCAGCAGCAGCAGCAGCAGCAGCAGCAGCAGCAGCAGCAGCAGCAGCAGCGAATACAGCGGAGGAGCGGAGCCGCGGGCGCTGCCGCCGACCGCGCCCCGGCGCTCCCGCAGCCTCCCGGGCGAGCTCGCAGCGCCCCCCGGCGGCGGAGGGANGCAGAGCGCCCCCTGCCACCGGCCGGCCGCAGCAGCAGCAGCCGCAGCAGCAGCAGCAGCAGCAGCAGCAGCAGCAGCAGCGAATACAGCGGAGGAGCGGAGCCGCGGGCGCTGCCGCCGACCGCGCCCCGGCGCTCCCGCAGCCTCCCGGGCGAGCTCGCAGCGCCCCCCGGCGGCGGAGGGACGCAACGGGAGCCTCGGTGCGGAGCGGCGGCCAGGCCCGAGGGGGACGGCCGGGATGGGGATGGAGCGCCGGAGGATGGCGTGGGGGGGGGTGGAGCGCCGGAGGATGGCGTGGGTGGGGATGGAGCGCCGGAGGA
>VZRH01007515.1:88113-160801 GCA_013397555.1 Urocynchramus pylzowi
GTGCCGGTGTGCGGAGGCGTGGCGGGCACAGGGTGCGGGGATGATGTGCCGGGGGCGGTGTGGGTGGAGGCGGTGCCGGGGCGTGACCCGCAAGGCACAAGCGGAGGAGCCACCGCGGAGCGCCGGGAATGATCTGCAGGGCTGGGGGCTCTGTGCGCTGCTCGGCGCTGGATGCAGCGCCCAAAGAACCACCCGGGAATGCGGCGGGGCCCGGTCAGGCGGTTCGGGTCCGACGGGGCCGGGGCGAGAGGGGCGGCACTCACTGCCAGTGCCTCCTCTCTCCTCCGTGTGTTAACTAGCCGCTTATCCCTTGGGGAAAAACACAGCGACATCTCACTGCTCGGCACTCCGGCGTCCTTAAAAGGATATTTCACAGAATTATTTAGGTTGGAAAACATCTCTGGGGACACCGAATCCAACCTTTGACCCACCACCCCTTGTCAAACAGACCATGGCACCGAATGTCACGCCCAGTCATTTCTGGAACACCTCCGAGGTTGATGGCTCTACCACCTCCCTGGGCAGTCCGTTCCCATGTTTAAAAACTTTCTGTGAAGAAATTCCTCATGACATCCAACCTCAACCTTCCCTGGTGCAGCCTGAGGCCATGTCCTCTTGTCCTGTCACTGCTTGCCTGGGAGCTTAGGCTGATCCCCACCTGGCTACAACCAAAAAGGAAGGTGAGGAATTGCTAAGTGGCATGTAGACAACTCTTGGTTGTTGCCCCCACTTCACACATTGCCCTCACCAATGTTAGACATTTTTATCAGTTTCTAAGGGAGCAAATTCTAACCTAGCCCACTTAAAGAACACAAAGTGTTGCCCCCAAATTGATGCATTATTTATGCATAATTAATAATAATAATTAATAATAAGTTCATGCATAATTTCTGTGCCCAAAAAGCCCCAAGTGCAGAGAAAATACAAAAAGAGGGGAATTAATAGGTCTAATGAAAGGTCATCAAAATAAAACAAAAGCATAAAAGGACAGAAAAAAATGCTTATTAAAAATCATAGCCTTACATCTGAAACCTATAAAACATAGCTAATATTTTTTTAAAAAATCCGTTTATTGAAATAGTCAGAAAAATAACCATTTCTAAACAAAAATGTCAGTTACACAAAAACCAGTGGAATAATTTGGTAAACAAAAATGTTTAATTTCCCTCTTCTTACACTAGATGATTTGAATTGGTACTTCAAAATATTTAAATTAATGTGAATTCATTCAAGTAGAGCAATCTCCCCCAATAATAGCTGAACTGAAGCTATTTTTGTCCTGAAGTGACATATTTGAGGTTCTACTAGTCATACAAGTCTCTGCAGTGGCACATTCACTGTTATACCATGGGGCTTCAGCCTGAAAAAGATGTTCTGTGTGATGCAAAGGCAATAAAATCAATGGCAGGAAAGCCAAAACTAAGGCACAGTACAGATTAGATTGATGAAATCAAAATACAAATCGAGTCCATCACTATTGAACAGAACACGGATAGAAGGCAGGCAGGATGGTGCTCCAGTGGCAATCTATTCAGCGTGCTGCATAACCTAATTATGCAAGAGCTTTTCATCAAAATCTAGTGGCATTTCCTCATAGATTTGCCCTCTAGTATATTTTGGTTTCATATTTTGCAATCTACTAGTCTATTATCTGTTGCTGTCTTTGGTTCAGTCACTCTAAATCTCTGGACCAAAACAGCCCATCAGATCTTGGCTCTGCTGTGTCTACTTTGTTGACTTTTGTGCCAGGCTTTCCTTTACTTCAGCTATTACTTCAACTCCTGAATTAGATTAAATGGCCCTGGGGACATTCTTCAATGTTCATATTGATCTTCTCTGCAGCTTTCCTTGGTCCTAATCTATCATGGACTAATTACTAGAATTAACCTTTTGTATTCTGTACCTGCCACCTAACAAAATCCCTGACACTGCAGCAACATCCCCTGACTGGAGAAACCTGTCATGAATGCTGATATTAATGAATGTGTGTTATGGCAAGGGCAGGGAACTCTGTGTTATTCAAGTTGTCCAGCATCTCCTGTTACATGAGTTTGCATCCAGGCATTTGAGTAGAAAGGTTTTAATTTGGGGAAGTTCAGAGTGAAGGTGGAAAATTATTTTAAACAAGAAATTTATTTTTGCCTAGTATTTTCAGTTTTTCACACTGTTTGTGTTTTTTCTTGTTTCTTGTCTGACATCTTGAAATCTAACCTGCAGAAACAAAGAGCACATAGCAGTAAAATACAGTTGGTGAAAGCTGAACTTAGTGTTAACTATAAGTCTAGGTATAATGCTTAACATAATGGTAAATACTACACAAAATAAAGCATCAAAATTGCATTGTATTATTGCATTATATGCATCAAAATTGGGTGGAAACTTCCAACTCTCAGTGACTCAGCTGACCATCTGTAAAGTGGACATAAGCCCCCTCTGCCTGTCAGCTCAGAGAGGTCTTGCAAAAACTGGATTTAAGTTATTGTGAACACTAACAGATGGAAGAGCTAGTGCATTGAAACAAGACCCTAGTTAATTAATAAATTAATTAAATTAATAAAAATGAACATTGCTTTGTGTTTTAGGAGAGGGTTTGAAATGAGTACTTCATTATGCACTCTTTTCAAACCCTCTTGTAAACTTAGTAAGAAAACACAAAACCTCAAAGAGTAGTGAATTTGGCCAGTTACAGGTAGCCTGTGAACCGAACAAGGAAGGCCAAGTACTAAAACAAACAAACAGATCCCCAGTGACTGCACAAATGGGCATCATACAGCTTTCCTGGTGTCAAAATCTTGTAGATAATTTTTCAAATTAAGTCTCCCATGTCATGTGTAAATACACTTTTTGTGTGTGCAATGTTTTGGTGTATTTTTCCTTTACACACACAGAAGTTGCCACTCTTCTTTTCTTACTGTCTAATACCTATAGACATAAACATCTACTGTTGGTGGTAGTCCTCCACCGCATCACATTTCACATTATTTCAGTGTTTTTTCTCCACACCTTTGTTTAAAGAGCTTTGCACCAAAGTGCGGACTAAATTGCAGGTAACTGATTAAACCTATCAGTGAGCAATGGCAAAACAAGTCTTATCAGTTATTAAAACAATTATAAAAATGGGCGTGATTTATAATTCTATATCAGTAAATTATCAACTACAAACACAGTACTTACTACATTTAAAAAAGGTTTTAACTCACATCTAAAATCAGTAGTATAGAAGTACATAGAAGGAAACTAAGAGATCAATAAAGGTGATTTGTTGTGTTATTAAATTGAAACCTTTGTGCAACAGAATAAAAACAAACAAAATTTTTATTCAACTTGTAATTTTGTTTTAGAATCAAAGTTGTCTTTTTCAAATACTTTTGAAATCCTTAGATTTGGCACTTTTTAGAATCCAACTGTCCAGCCATACTATAAGACCTTGTGATGGATTTTATCTACATCAGTGTTAATAACCTTCCAGGATCCTGCTAAACTCTACATCTACATCCAGGATCCTGCTAAACTCTACATCTCAGCAGCATCCCACCAACTAAGGCATTTAAGCTGGATTTTTTAACATAGTTTAATGGAAAAGCCTGAATGTAGACATATAAACTGTACTGTTAATATGCACTATTTGAAGAAGGACTTTTGTATCTTTCCCTGTGTCTATTGGAATTAATTCATATGCATTAAATCAAATAATTTAAAATAATGGCATTTCAGATTTGTACTGTCAAAAGATATTTCACAGATTTTCTCAGTGTTTCTGCTATCCAGTATCCATTACTCATTCTGCAGTTCTTCCTCTGAATGAATCAATTAATATTTTGTGTATCTTCATTAACTTCTGTCATTTTACTTTTGAACAAGTAAATACACATAGGAATGGAATTCTTTCTCTTCTGTGCTTTGTAATTTATTTGCTCAGTTCATGTTACCAAAGTCCTTTGGTTACACTTGTGAAAACTCTATAAAAACAAAAGTGGCAACATTTCCTACTTCTGCCTGCCAAAGAAACAATCAGTCCCACAGGGAATGTTTGAGTCTTCTTTCAAAAATTTAGTTTCATTCTTCATTTTAAGAAGAAATGGAGAGAGAGATTCAAATTTGCCTGCAGAAATTATTTTGCAATGGCGTCTCTTCTGTGCATAGCCTTGTGACATTATTTAAAGTTATTTTCAATACATGGGTGCTGAGCAATGGTATTGGCAGAAGCTTAGAAGAATTTATCGGAGCTGGCAGAAATACAGTGAAGTTGGTAAAATCTGGAGATTTGTTTTTTTACTCTAGTGAAGTTGGTCAAATCTGGAGATTTGTTTTTTTACTCTCAATGACAGGATTTGTTTAAGAGTTCTGAATCCAAGAATTTATTCCTCTGGTCAGAAAGTAGCTCAAGAAGCACACAGCAGCAATCACAGTCAAGAATAAGATTCAGAACTAGCTCGTTCTGATCAGCCTCTAACACAAGGTTTTTAGGCTCTCTCATTATTGAGATTATATACAGATTTTCCATTCAGTCAGTGGTCAGTAGTGTTGGAAAAGTTCTGCATTCCTGAAATTTGGGCTGGTTTCACAGTCTTTCCAGCCAAGGCAGATTTCAAGGCAGTAGAGGTTAGGAGAGCTCATGCAGCCCCTCTGGGAGACTGTTCATCATCTCACCTTGGCTTCTTTTTTCTATTTTCTGCAGGACAGAATTGAGTTAATGTCCTCTTCCTCTTCCTCAGCCTCCTTTAAAACAAAGCCTTGTGCTCCAATGTGGCCCCTCTGCTCCTGTCCCGTCTTTTCTCAAGCTGCACTTTGTGTCAAGTGGACTCCTGTTGCACTCTTCTCCCTCAAGGCATGGACACAATTATCAGGAACAGGGGAAAAAATCTCATGCCAAAAGGAGCAGAAAGGACTGGGCTTTTCTGCTCTGGAAAGGTACAAAGAGAGTGAGTGAGAGAAATGAACACAAAGCAATGCATGGAGTAGAAAGGGTGAGAGCGAGTCCATCTGTTTTAAGACATTCAATGATGCAGTGAGACACTGACTGATATAACTATCAGTTAATGAAAATAGAAGGCACAAATGTAAAATTAAGAAAGAAAGTAGTTTTTCCAGTACTGTTTGGCTGTTAAACATACTGACAATGGAAGCCAATTCTGGAAGCCATTTAGAAGGATGTGAAAGGACTGACCATTTTCAGCAACAATAAAGACATCCAGAGTTATTTAATGCAGACAAATTATTTTAAGGGTTTAATAATCCTTTTACTATGCCCTGACTATTAGGGAAGGCATGAAACGACCTCTGTCAACTGTGTGGTTTTTGCACCTTCTTCTGACATGTCTGGTACTATTTGCTATTGTAGACAGACTACCAGACCAGATGGATCACAAATCTGATCCAATATGGTAACTCCTTATGTTCTGAATTGAAAATTTTACCAAAAGCATATCGGGAAGCTTTTGGAAAATCTCAGAAAACTGACACAAAAAATATCTAAGAAATTGCCACCTTCTGTCAGCTAAAAAAAATGTCAAAGAGTAATCATTTTATTGCTGTCTAATCCAGCATGCTCCCTGCTTTTCAGGGCAAATGCAGTCTTCAAATGGAACGTTTCCTGAACTCTTGGGTTTTTTTAGGAATTACTTCCATCTGTCTTTGAATAAACTAGCTCTGCTCTGTGTTCTGCATGTTAGGTTCTATTTCCAAATTTCCCTGGTCACATTCTAAAGCCTGGACAAAGTGTTTTCAAGGTAGCTATAATTCAATGCTTAAACAACGTATAAGAAGAAATTTTTGACCCTTCAGTATCATTGGTGCTAGATTATTATTAAAAAAAAACCAACAAAAAATTCCAGAATAAGGAATGTTTATCTGAAACAGGAGGAAAACAGGTATATTTTCTAAGATGTATTTCTATTCCCCTTATCACATCTCTCCTTTCAAGATCATAGCATCGATCAAGTAACATTTCTCCAGGTAAAGCTGTTAACAGTTTCCCTTCAACCTCCAATTGCTCTGAGTCCTGTAACACCCTCTTCTAAGGTACTTCATCCTGTTTCAATGGTAGCTGGATTATTGAGCCTCTGTAGAAGTGCTGAGTGTGTTACATGCGGACAAGACCTGGCTTATGCATTTCACATGGCTGCAGTTATGCTCTGTGGCCATATCTTTACCAATACACCTAAAGAATTTTGGCATGTCCTGTCTGTGATTTAATGTACAGGCTGCAGCCCCATTCTATCATCTGATAAAGGGACTGCACCCTGAATTATTTCTCCTGGTTATATATCACACCCTTATCCTTTGTTAAGGTCTTGCAGTTTTGCTTCTCTAGGTACAGAGGTATTAAGCATCTCAAATGCCCTTTGTGAAAGAAAGAACATAATTTAGAATAATTGCTAAGAAGGAAAGCTCTTGGATAATGAGAGATATGGGTCTTGTCATTTAAGCATAAATCCTAAATAGAAACCTTGTGTTGTTTTCCTGTTTGATCTTGCCACAGCCTGCTGTTAAAAAAAAAAATCAATATATTGATTCAGACAAATATAATAACCCAGCACAGCAGTGCTTGCCTTTGTGAGCTAGGTTATAGATAGGGTTGATAAAATAATGACATCTCTGAATTGCTAAGTTAGTGCACAGCAATTCTAAATAAGGAAGAGCTACAGATTTAGATGTTTAAAAGTGATAAGGGATTTGGGAGTAGACCTACAAGGTGGGTTGTGTCTGGCAAACCCACTAACTGCTGAGTCCAGCAGTTACAACTGTCTGGGGAGGGAGGAGTCAGATGCTGAAATGGTGAGTCATGATCATACATCAGAGAAGGTCAGTTGTACAGAGCTAAAGATAAAGGATCCTGAAAAAATGAGGCAACTGAAGGGCAAGCTAATGCTTTTGTCCCTCTGAGGCTGGCTGGCTGGCTGGGAGCAGGATCTGTGCAGGGACTGCAGGAGGCAGGAGATGGGAAGAAGAGCCTGAGGATGTTGGTAGAACCAGAGTAAGAAACACATGGTTGGGGCTGAGTGATGAGGAGACAGGACTAGGATAAAGGTTGGAAATTTGAGGCTGGCAACAGAAGCACAAGATAGGAAAGGCCACTTTAAGCAGGGCAGAGCAGCTCACTGAGCTGCTTCAGCCAGCTGAGAAACACATCAAAAACTCAGAAGTGTACCTTTGCTGGTTGTACTTTTCAGGGTCTGATGGTCATCAGCTGGCCAGATGCAAACCTATTGCAGGGTGAGGATGCTGCAAAAATGACATTTCTATTTCTTATGGGCAGTCAGATACAGTACGTTCTTGGATTTGCCAAGGGGAGATATAAATAAGGATGTCTAGAGAATACTGGAAAAACAAGATACCCTGAATAGTTATTTACCTTGAAAAAAAACCCCCAAAAATGTAAGTTACTAGAATGATTTATCTCTTTTTGACAGCAAAGATTCTCTTTATCACTCTATGCCCATTAATGCATACGACATGATAATTCAAAGAGCAGAGGAGTGGTACAGAAGTCAGAGGGACCACAAATTAATTCAGAATTTCAACTGCATGGGAATTAAAAATGAGTAAATAAGCTGAAGAAGTAATTATCCATGACAGATGTGAAATACAGAAGATTAAGGAGTGAATTTAACAGAGAACAAGGGATTACAAGCAGTTGCAGTTAACAGGGTCTCCCTACTGAAGGGCAGTAAGAAAACTCATTTGAATTGCCAGCTGGTGTGAACTGTCACCACCTGAGCTATTTCCTGTAGTAGCACAAATCTATACTATGAAAAATGGATTTGTAAAGAATTCTCAAAATCTGATAGGAAGCTCACATAGTCTTGTCCATGTGTATGCAAACATTGAGATAAGGTGTTTTGACTCAGGAAGGCCACGGAATAGAGATGACATGTTGAGAGGGAGATGGAACTAGAAACAAATTTCAACAAGTTTCAAAATATGGCCTTGCAAAAAGACCAGATATTTTGGAGAATTAGAACTGTGAAAGATGCATTATAGCAGGACCACGTGGGGTAAAAATATAGGTGATTGGTGTTAGAAGTATTAGCAGCATTGTTTGGCAACAGGTAACAGGCTGAAAAACATTTATAGGGTATTGTAACCAGGAAATAGGTTGGCTTCTGATAGAATGGCGTTGAGTTTTACATTTCTTAAGTCTCACCCTTCTACAAGACTGATAACGGAATAAAATCTTTTAAAACACCTCTCAGTTGCCCCATCTCTGTAAAAAAAGTTGGGAAATAATCCAACACTATATTATCCAAGAGACTTATCCCTAACCAAGAACATAAAGGAAGATAAAGCACTAGGTGACATGAGCTTATCTAAGCAGAGGTCAAGAAGGGCATGTGTGCACCTTTTCCAAGCATATCTCCATTTCTGTGAGAGGGTGAAGTCCTCAGTCAGCAGTTGCAAGAGGAAACCAAGCAGGGAATAAGTAAAGGCCCACTCAGCCATAAGGCAGGAAAATCCTGTGGGTTGGGTTGGTTTGGAGGTGGGAGCATCTGTCAGAAGGGATGGTTGGGTAGAGGCAGACAATGCACCCTGAAGCTGACAAGCCAAATCAGCTCCAGCAAGGATGTGGCTGTGAATGTGGCACTGCACTCTTGCTGGCTAGTTCTGCTGCAAGGAGGACATGGTTGGCTCCTTTACAAGCACCACACAACCATGGCTATGCTTCTGTGGGCTGAGCCCAGCCATGGAATATCTTCACCTGCTACAGCATTGTCCATCACGTAGGCATTTAATAGTGTCTTCATTTGCTGAGGGAAACAGGTTTTGCATGCAATTTTTAATCACCAAAAGTTATTTCACCATACTGGAAAATGAAGAGCAAGAAAACTCTGCAAGGAGAAGGATAGCCAATGTTCCTCCTTCCCTTCCTCTCACACTCACACACCAGCCCTGTAGCTGGAGCTCCACCCTGCCAGGGCCATTTTGTTCTTCTGGGCAGAGTCTTCTCTATGTGTGCTTTATTTTTTTATAAATATGCTTTCCTACTTGTTCAGAGGTCTCCTGCAGTGACCTAGGATCAGCATGGCCATGGTAGAGGAGCAGGGTGTAATAGGAGCCATGGCATGCCTAGGAAGGCCACTGAGGAAGCAGGCCATGTGTAGTGGCCTCAAAGCTCTGGTCTGCTTTTGTTAAGCATTAGAATTGGGAATTGGGGTGCCCAGGTGGAGTCACCATCCCTGGAATTGTTCAAAAAACTACTCAGTGAGGCACTTAGTGCTATGCTTTATCTGATATGGTGTTCAGTTGAAAGTTAGACTTGATGATCTTAGAGGTATTTCCCAGCTTTAATGATTTTATGATTCCATGACTGTGTAGAACTCCTGAGCCACTGGGATGCTTAGTCCACAGTGAGCTGCAGACTCCCTCTATGGGGGGTCTGGCAGGGTGACACAGCTATGCTGTATTCACAAGTATTCATTTAATCTCCCTTTTGGCTGTTCATTATGCTTTTACTGCTGACTGGAACGTGGTGATCAGGTGCAAATACCGTACATCAGTTGATCTCCAACTGTGCATGTTATTGGAAAACAATAATCCAATGATAAAATTATAATAATCATAATAACAATTAAAATTTAAAAAGTAATTCTCTACAATGAATCAAACAAGGAATTAAATGGTGATAAAATAAGAATTTAAATTGTGCCAAACAAGTAAGCAAAATTAAAAAAAAAAAATTAAATAGCTTATCCTGTTGTGCTGTGTGGTTGAATTTTACCAGCATAAACTGAGATGTAGGAAACAAGATAATGAAGGGGAGGCTTTGTTCTTGTTGTCCCCACACTCCAAAACCAATTATTCCTTCCCATGAAAACTTCCCGTAACAGTGCAGTTGAGGTTTACAGGCACAAAGCCCTTGAGAGAAATAGGATGAAAATAATGGTGCAAGAAAACTGAAGGGGAAATATTGCAGAGGCTTTGGGAAATACTGGCTCAGCAGTTTCAGAGCAAGCTTTAACAATGCAAAGTGCAGCTGAATTGTAACAATACCACTTGCTGAGGTAAGGGACCTGTGCAGCACAAATACCAGGGGTTTGTGATGGGGAGATATGGAGTGATAACATTTCTCAAGGTTCTCTGGGGAGGGGTCTTAATGGAAACCATGGCTGCACGGACCACTACATGGAGGGAGATTGAGATCCCCAGGGGCATTGAGGAGGCAGCAGTGGAGTACAGACCTGGGGCTCAGGAGAGAAAATTTCCCCATACCAGAGGTGGGGGAAGAACACATTCCAGGAGAATGATGCATGTTACATCTACAGAAAGAAATGGAAGAAGGACAATTTGGGGATCTACAAACATGTCAGCTTCACTTTAGTTGATGGCAAAATGATGAAATGTCTTCTTTGAAGCTCTCTCTGGGCAAAATGAGTGAAAACAAGATGAGCAAGAATAGTCAATATAGATTCATTAAGGTTAAATGATGCTTGACCAATCTGATTGGCCTCAGTGCTAAAATAGATGAATCACTGCAGAAGGTAAGACAATGTTGTCTGTATAGACTTCAGCAGGGCTTGTGACTGGTTTCCCATACTAATCCCGTGCGGTGAAGAGCACTGCTCTGGCTGGCTGCCCGCCTGGAGAAAGGAGCTCTAGCTGGCAGGACAGGCTGGGTATCCCAGCTGGCTGGCCAGGGTGAGCTCTGTGCCTGGCTGGCCAGGCAGGATAATCTGGCTGGCTGGGGCAAGAGTGGCTGACTGGCTGGGTTGGGTGGATCTTTGGCTGGTAGGCTGGGGCTGAGTGGCCCTGGCTGACCAGCTGAAGAAGCAGGCTCTGGCTGGCTGGGGAAAAGAGCTGTAGCTGCCCAGGGAAGAGAGGCTGTGGTGAGCCAGGCAGGGCTGAGTGACTCTGGATGGCAAGAGGATCTCACAGAGCAGCTGGGGAACGTGGCTCTGGCTGGCTGGTTGAGTTCAGTCTCTGGCTGGGGCTGAGTGGCTGCAGTAACAGAGTCTGGCTAAGGTAAGATGCTTTGTCTGGCCAGCTGGGCAAGGTGATTATGTTGGCTGTTTTGGGAGTGAGGCTTTGGCTGGCTGTGGGTCAGCTCTTGATTCTGGAGCAGAGCAATGCTGAATTGTTTGAGTGGCATTATTTTTTGGTGGTCTACCGAGATTTGATAATTGATCTAAATAAAATGACAATTCAAGCACCGTGTTAAAAAACCCAAAATATTAATTTAATAATTAGAGAAAATAAAAGTATGAAAGCAAAAATTGCCTCTGGTTGATTTTTTTTTTTTCTGTGCTGGATTTTTTTTGTCATTTTCATACAATTCTTGCAGAGAATGTCCTACAGTTTAACTGTGTATTAATTGTCAATAAATTAACATCCCTGTTTTTTGAGGAAGATAATAGCAATATTTTTGCTCTCTGGAATTACTCCTATTCTATTGGAGTAATTCCAACTATTGGACTGTCTAATCAGCAACCTTTTAAATATACACAGTTGAATAAAACAATAGAAGGAGAAGCTGTGAATGATTATTTTCGAAGCTGTGATCTGAGTTCCACGTTGTGTAATTCTGGAAGCCCAAAGACCGGAAACCATGGACACAGTAATTGCAAGCTGAGGTGCCAGGAGTCCTGCATCTCATCTGACACACATGCAGCTAATTCAAATGAGCTTCATGAGCTGCAGTGAATCCCTTGTAGTGGCACATAGTTTACAAGGATATTGTGCAGCATGGCCATATGAATCTTTCTCCTACCTTGAGTTACCCCTGAATGCCACTGAGGATCTTTTATACTCTGGATTTTGTTTTTAATTAAAAAAAAGAAAGAAGGAAGTTTCTGGAACTTTCATCTCCATAGCTGTTTTGATAATTTTGATTTTTTTTTTCACACAGAGTCTTGATAATTGGAGGCAAGATAACTGTTTCTTCTCCAGTGGAATGACTTGTCATTGTTTCCATCAAAATTTCGTGTAACAGAAAATTATGGTCAGACACTGTACTCACACCTGCACATTGTTGCTTACACGACCACTGCCCATGTTCTTTCTCTAGGAATACATAGTGCAGTTTTATATCCCCTCCCATGGGGTGTGATGATAAAATAATTCATTCTTGCTGTGCTGTGGTTATCTTCTCTGGTTTGCCCACATTGTATCTAATGTGCCATACTGAGGTCAGTGCTCCGTAAGTACTTGTAACAAACAGATGTTGATCATCACCACCTTTTTAATTGATATACTGACTGGGATATCTCAGGATAAGGTGTTTGGGGAATGAGTCATGTGACCAGCTTGCAATGAAGCTCTGTTTTCCAAGCTTTTGTGCTCTTCTGCTTTTTGTTTATTTTCCATTTGTACGTGTGTACCTGGTGACTCCATCCTCATCCTTCTGAGTATCACCCTGCATTAAGTTTTGGGTTCTGATAATTTTCTCTAAAATTTCAATCCCTCCCTTGCTGATTTTGTGCATTTTTCCTTTTGTCATCTGCAATTTAATGCAAGATTGAACAGAGGCCATGCTCTGGCAGATCCTTTCAATCTGAGAGCTAGCTGCATTTCTTCCCACAACTGTCCTAGTAAGGATGCATGTCCACTAGGAAATCCCTAAAGATGATTCAGAAATGTTAGGGCTTGTTTCCAAAGTACTTGAGTACATTTCATTACGTTCTGTCAACTTAAATATGTTTAATTCATCACAATTTTTTTTAACCTCCTCTTACTTTCTTTAAAGCTGTTTTTTTTTTTTTTTTCCCCACCTACAATTTGTTGAAATTCATCCTAAAATCTCGGTACCTATCTGAGAGAAACTGCAGAGAAAAGGCAGCAAAACACTGCGTGCCTCAACTTCTGGATCCTCTTTCCCCTTCCAGTGCTCCTAGCAACCAGTGCCTCCAGGAGATGTCTCTGGTGGCTGCCTGCACCTTGCACTGATTATGGGATATGAATCTCGATATCGAGGACTTCTTGGCCTAAGCTGGTTCTTTGCCTTCCTTACAGTCACCCAGAAAAGAGGAGAGCAGGAGTAAGAGGGTACTTTGATGCTGAAGCACATGAGGGATGCACACTGTAACTATTCATGCCTCTCTTCCCATCTTCCCTATGATCATCATGTAGGGCATCCACAACTTCTCGGGGCAACCCTTTAAATTGCCATCTAATTGGCATTTAATTGGGAATTTACCCAAGAGCAGTCTGTCTGTTCCATGGCAAAAAAGGCTGAGGGATAATCCTGTCTTCATCCTGACCCATCAGTTTTCTTTCTCTTGTTCTTCCTCTCTTCTCCCATGTCCCACTCGGAAGGGAGAAAGCAGCTGGGTAGAAGTTTGCCTGCTGGCTGGCACCAGTTCACAACACCATGTTAAATACTCTATATTGTTACAAAATACAGAATACAAAGAAATTCAAATGGGAAAAAACCCAAACAAATCCAACACAGAAAGGAAACGTTTTTCTCGTCCATCCAGGGGACTGAGTGCTGCACATCAGTGGACTGACTTTATTCATCCCAGCCATCTGTCCAAGGGACTGGTGGCTCTGGCTGGCCTTGGACTCCAGGGAGCCACCTCTCAACTGCCCGTGAGACACTGTGTTGCTGGGCTTTCCTTCCTGTGGAAAAGAGACGTTCACAGCCAGGTGCCTATGGCCAAAAGTGGCCTCCTAAAATTGGGAATATTTGAGGATTCCTCCCAGATGAAAGCTGCCTGTACTGATGGCTCAGGTTGGCCTTGGTTTCTTGAGGGGCGCTGCTCACCTGCCTATGAGACACTGAGGTGCTGGGCTTTCCTTCCCGTGGAAAAGAGCTATCATTACTGCCCAACTGAAAGTTGTATTCTGACTCCTAAAACATGCTTGGATTGCTCCCAAATGAAAGTGGCCAGGAACGACAGCTCTGGCTGGCCTTGGGCTCCTGGCAGCCTTTCAGTTGCCTATGACACAATGAGTTATAAGGCTTTCTTTCCTAGGGGAAATAGCCCTCCTTTTCCACCAGCTTCCCCTTGCCTAAATTTGGTTTATGCCTTCTAAAACGGTGAGCATCAGAGGATTTCTCCCAGATGAAAGCTGCCAGGACTGATGTCCCTGGCTGGCTTTGGCCTCCTAAGGCTGCCTCTCAACTGCCCCCAAGACACCAGGTTGCAGGCTTTCCTTCCTGTGGAAAAGAACCCTCTTTCACAGCCAGGTGTTCGTGGCTGAAAATAGGATTCCAGCTTCCAAAATTGTGGTTGTCCAAGGATTGCTACCAGGCTCCATTCCTTCAAATGATTGTTCTTCTAATGGAAGACCAGGAATGAGCAAAGGAAATATATTTGCATCATCAAATGTGTGATCAGCGGTTTGGCACAGCACACTGTATTGTTTGTTAATGATTTTTATATACTTGGTCTAATCCAGAGCATTGTGTTGCATTTTGATGCACACTATCAAAGCAACTGTAAAATAACCAAGAATTTACAAGTTATGTCAACCCTGGCAAAGGGTTGCACAGTATCCTACACAGAAATTCCATTCTCAGTACTCATTCAGCAATTATTTCAGAGATGACTATAATAATATTTTGGTCAAATTGTTACATGGAGACTGACATTTTCTTTTCAGAGGTTCACTTCAACCATTTCTTTGCTCTCCTGTTTATGACAGTGCTGAACATACGAAACCAATGAAAACAAACAAAAATTTAGTGAAGAATTATTTTGGCCACTAGCAAAGAATTATTTTGGCCACGTCATGGCCAAATACACATGGTTGGCAAATGAAGACAAGCATTTACATGTCACAGGAAAATATTTGGAAAAACTACACTGGTTTCTTCACGTGGCCATAAGCACTTTCAACTCCTTAAAACATTCACAGTTAATAATGAAAGTTCAAAATAAAATAACAAGATAATATACTTAGTAAATTGCTCCAAATAGTTATTAGAGCAGCCAAAGGGAAAGGTGGGGAGTTCTTCCAGAAGAAAGATTTGCTGCTGAAAAATAGGCCAACTTTTCCAATGGCACTCTGTCTAATGGCAGAATGCATTTGATATTCCTACATGTATAGCTGAGGAATAAAAGTAGCAGCATGGAGCAATGTAACTTAAGAACTATTAATGGGCTTGAATCTACTCTTCAAGGTCAAATGCTGAGAATAGCTGTATTTCCATTCCTTTCAAATGTATGTGAATAATGGTTCCTCTAAAAAGATACAAAAGAATCTATATTCTATTACCTGATTGCAAGAATATCTTTGTAGTTTAGCTTCTATATTCTTCAGCTTTACATTCTATTATTTTTTGTAAGAAAAATGAATATTCACCTGGATAAAGAATGAAAACAGAAGCTGTAAAATTCAGAACCTGTAGGGCTATTTTCACTTTAGTAGCCATCCAGAGCAATTTCATTAGTGAATAGGGTTAAACTATCATAAAATTTGTGAAGGGTTATAGGAAAGAAGAATGGTCTTAAGGTTAGAAAAGTTAGGAGCCTGCTATTTTCTGACTCTACCATTATGTCAAGAGCACTTTGAATTCTAACCTTGTTCCAGTACATTTACAGCCCTTTTTTAACCTACAAATTTAATAAATCTCAGCGTAGGGTGATCGGAAGATGATGTTCTTTAGAACTTGCTATTACCCTGAAACAAAGGTGCAAAGTTTGTCACTCAAGGCTGCTGTCCTATAGTCATGATTGTTTCTAGAGTAGAGCAAAGACATGAAAGAGGTAAAGAAAGCCTTCTGTAGACTTTTCAAGTGGAAAGAAAAAAGATTTAGTCTTCTGTAGACTTTGCAAGTGAAACAGGAACTAGGAAGGAGCTGTCTGCTTTGCAGGATCCAGTGCTCATTCAATTTTTGCAGCAGTCATGTCATTTTCATAAAACACCTCTACCCAGAAATCCTTTCTTCATCCTCCTCTTTCTAAGGCAGAAATGAACATTTGGTCAAAATGAAGATATAAGTTCACTTACAGAAGCATCTTTTTCAGAAGACATGGCTTTTATCCTCTCCTACAACAGTAGAGGAGTGGCCATTCCATTTCCTACTCATTTCTCACCTCTATAACTCTTCAACTTCTAAGGCCTCTTCTGCATATTACATTTTTAGCTTCATGTCTTCCTTTCTTTCTTTTTTTTGCTCCTTCAGGATTCCCTCAGCGCCTTTTCTCTTCTTCTGCCAACATCAAGTCAGTCTTCCTGTCACTTTTTTTCCTCTAAATCTTTCTCCCCCTCCATCTCTCTCTTTCCTCTTCCTGTGATTTTCAAGTTGTCACTGTTTTTATCCTCTATTTCCATAAAAATATTTAGTTGTATGTGGAGTATGAGGGAAGGCTGACAGAAATGTATTTTTCAACTCAGAGAAGGCCAAGCAGAAGATCTAACTGTTCTCTGTAGATACCTAATGGGTAAAGATTGGACTAGAATATTGTCAAAAGTGCCCTGAGAAGGGACAGCACAGGCTAGGTGGAAAATGGGAAACTGAGGTTAGGTATAATGAAAAAAAATTATTGCCAATGACAATGGGCCAGACACTGGCACAAGTGCTCAGAGAGGCTCTGGAATCACCAGCTATGGAGGTATAAAAACCCCAACTGGACAAAGAAACCTCAGAGCCTAGCTTGACTTTGACCCTGCTTTGAACACTCCCAGTGACCTCAAGTCTTACAGAGGTTCCTTCCAACCTAAATAATTCCATGATTCCAGGTAATTAAAATATCATTTATTGTCAGAGGCCACATTAACAGTGTGTGATAAAAATCACCTTTATCCAAGGCATCCCATTTTCCATGACAAGTGTCAGGAAAGATTGTAGGGAGATCTGTAGGGAGTTTGTGACCACATCTTACTTTTTCAGATTTAGTAGTAATGGGAAGTCAAAGGTATTGTGAATAAGAGGATATGTATCAAATGAAAATATTTATTTTTACACAGAAATGAACAACTAAAAATCACCAAATTATAATATATTTAACTTCATAATAAAATAAAAAGTTTTACAATGTCATAATTGCTCTGAGTCCCAGTAGCTGCATGTATCTTCTACAGGGTTCTTCATTTCTGCCTTTTTATAATGCTTATACCACACACTAGTAGGATTATTCTCTGTTTACAGCTCATGTTGTGGGAAATCTATTCCAAAATTTTAAACAACCTTCCCAAAGCATTTCCAGGCATCTTTCCTGAACCATGCTGTGCTTCTTCAATACAGCCATGTATGAGTGTGCCTGTCTGGGGAAAAAAAAATTAAAAGCTAAAGAGAGTACTCCTATAGGAAGACTGTCCCTTTGGAAAACTTGAAATCTAGTGTCATCCCAAGATATGTATACATGCCATGAAAGTATTCCATACTTTCTGACTACATCAAGTCATCCAGTGGCATCATCTGAGAACATATTTTTTTTCTGTATCTCATACAAATTTGGATTTTTAGAAGCAAACCATGTCTTGAGAGGATGTCTGCTTCTTAAAATGAAGTTTTTCAGATTTCAGCTTCTCTGGACTTTGATATCAAGCCATGATTTTATCCCTCCTAGTAAGTTCCTAGTACTTGGAAAACAGTATTTAATATTGCAATATTTTTCATACTACCATTACTTTGCAGTCTCCTCAGCTTTACTACCCCAAACTGATGCTCCAACATAGATAAATAAAGTCTAGATACATTAGATTTAGAGCTGGAGTTTTTCATTGTAGTAGATTCAGATCTACAGTGATGTTGTTCCAGATGTTTGCTACTTTCATATTACATACGTAACGTGTACGTATTATTGGTTAAATATGTACATAAGAGATCCACATGTAGGAAGAAGATTTAGGTGTAGAAGGTAACCCCCTACTTGGAAACAAATTCTCCTTGGGTATGGTATTCTATTTCCCTGGTTCTCCATGGTCTGAATGGAATCTGTTCCTGATAACAGCTATTATCTTGAGAGGCATCGTCACCTCCTTTTCCTGTGGCTTCACATGAGAGGAAACTGGCTGAACTAGAGGAAAGAATGTGGTTTCTTTCTACAAGGGAGAGAGAACCTTCAAAGGATATGGGCTCTGGGACTCAGCCCTGCAGATTGTACCTCTGTCAGGGGCTGAATGCACATCGCATTTTTCACTGCATCAGTACTTTTCCATCCCTGCATATACCGAAGTCCTAGCCTAAGGGAAATCCAAACACTTAATTTAAAGCAAGCAATTTATCTGTAATTGAAGGTAAGAACATTGAAGGCTGAAGAATATTGTTTGTTTGTGAGGAACTAGACTCAAAATAGACATGTTTAAATAGTATACTACTGCTATCTTGTATTGCAGATGAATAAATAGTAGAAAAACAGGAAGGAGGGAAAAAGGTACAGAATATCAGCTTCTTTTGGGGCTGTGTAGAACATGAATATTGGCCTTCCCTTCACCTCCACTGACTACAGACTTCAAAAATTTTCCATTCATTTTCCCAAGATATGTGCAGCTTTGGTTCCGTCACTCACTTTTCCCCCTCCCTCCTCCAAAAGTTCAGGTCCATGTTGCTCAGAGAGTCCTTCCCTGAGGAACACCATAGGCTGGAAATTGTTGCAGCTCCTTCTGGATCCTGAACAGATTTTAAAACTGGAGCTCTGAATTCTGTTAGTAAACACTGGAGGAAACAAAGCTGAGCTGCCTCTACCTAAAATCAGTTTACTAGCTGAATACCATTAATCAATGCAGACTATCAACAAATGTTAAGGACAGATGTCACATGAGGAAAAAAAGAAGTCCTGAGTAGGGCTTTGGCAGAACCTTTGTGTCTTATAAGAATAATGATAATATAGGAGCAATACAGGTAATTTTTTTTGAAATATAAATGCTCTTGAAAGGCCATTAAGAGAAAATCCATAGAGATTTTTCTTATTTGTAGTCTATAGAAATGAAGACAACCTTTAAATAGCGGTAAATCGTTTCACATATATATAAAAGGATGGCAAAACTCCAAAACACAGAATCTAGCTTTGCAAAATAGTAGAACCATGGTAATAGCTTTAAGACAGGAGTGGATGATGGGGAGAAACTGTTCTGAGCTTCCATCCTTTCCCACTCTAGCACTCATTAATTTCCCACACAGCCATATTGTTACAGTGTGGTAGCTTGGATGACGGTGCTTGTAAGGGAAGCATTCACTTATTTACTCATGCACAGCAAGACCAGATCATGCTCATGTGCTCAGGATATTGTTATTTGACATGATAAAGTACATTTTCAGGCCTTTCTCTGGGAAAAGCTGGCTTGAGCCTAGTTATGCAGGTGCAAAGGTGTCCTGAGAAACAGCACATGCAATGGGACTCGTTAGCACAATGCCCAAGGTCAAAACCAGTTCACTTGCACACACCACAGACCAAGTGAGATTCATCATGTGGTCCAAGAACTTGTGACTCAGTGATAATAGGAAACTGATTCACTTTAATGAGGTGGATGCAAATATCAACTCCTTTGCACGGCTGTGTGCCTTACCACGAAAAGATTCCAACTGAGTTGAGTGGAATAATTCCTTTGACAAGCTGCAGATGTTGGGCCTGGTTTGTATTCTCTGACTGCTTGGGGTGGCTTTACCCTAGTTGTCTACAGTAGATCCTACAATATAAATGATTTAATTTTTCAGTGGGAAAAAAACCCCATCCCAACATGGGGCTGGAATGTCTTCTATCATCCAATGAAAGGAAAAGATAAAACATACAGTACACAGAGACGCTTGATATGATTATAGCAACTTGAATTCTGAAAGAAAGGAGCCTCAGAAGAGATTTCTTTTCCTTCCCAGATAGAGCTTTTGTGAAACATTGTGCTAAACAAATAAAAGATTTTTTGCTCAAATGATCTACCTTGCTGTTTTCCTTTCCTTTGAAGAATCCTGTGGTACAATAGGCAACCCATCAGGAATAATTAGATTATACGGCAGCATCCATGGAAACAATGCAGCTTTTGAAAAGGACTCCAACAGAAGATCTTAGAAATCACATCTATTATGGGCATCTTTTACTATTTCAAAGACATCAGAGTTCCAAATTATGGGAACTAACAGTGGGGCAAAATCTGACTGCTCCATGTTTTGTCCCTTTGTCAATAATTATTACTACAAGAAACAGTCAAGTAGTCATTGTGCCAGAGAGAACAATTTGGTGTAAGGAAGAAATTGACCATGTTTTATTCCAAGTTTTGGGAATTGATAACGAAATCTACATACCATGTGTAGCAAACTCACACCTTTCACATTCTTCAGTATTTTCTAGAAGGATGTTTATAGATGTCTCAAAAAATAAGAAGGAAGAGGTATCTGACAAGGGTATCTGCATTTTGGAGCTTCATTTGAGAAGCACAAGAAACTACAGACCTTGGCCTTATTGTGGCCATTTTGGGGACCAAGTGTATGACATATGCTTCAATGTATTGATGATTTCAAAGCTGGAATTGGCCTAAAGGTGATTAAATTGTAAGGAAGAATATAATAGATTTGTATTATTGAAAAGAAAGGAGAAAGATACTGGTTCTGTTTTTCCGTAGTAGATCTTGAAACTTTAGAGTTTCAACCTGATGCTCCTGCGTATCATGCTACAGATGATCAGTATTTCCACATCTTTCTGCACTGTTATAAGTCTCATTGTCTTTCTGGATTCTCTGCCATTCCTGGTTTCATTGTGGGGTGTGTTTGTGTGTGTGTGTCGGGAAAAGACCTTATGTAACAAATCGGTTTCTTTACAGCAAATTAAAAAAGTAGCAATAAAAACAAATCCATACCAGAGATTGTTGACTAATTAGAGTTTGAACTTCCAAAAGTATTTAGGTACCTTAGGAAACAATGTTTTTCTGAACCTCCTTGAGATGTGTGCCCCAACATCACTGCCACACAGCCTGGGGTTTCCCTGCACAACAGGTCCAGGAGCAGCAGTACAAGGGTCCCTCAAATGCCCTCACAATCGATTTCTGTACCTTAGTTGGCCAATTAGAACTTCAAAGGTGAGACAATTAAAACAGTCATCTGCTAGTCAAAATAATTTTCTGTATACACTGGGATAAGTCATACTGTTAAGATTATTGAGAAAGGAAAGGCTTCTGGAGGCTTCTGTGGGATTTCAATGGCAAGTGAACTAAACCCGCAGTCATTCAGGACTTCATAGAACACATAACTGTGAGAAGGCAATAGCATAAAATCCTTAACCAAGGCTGAAGCTGAACTGAAAACCAGAGTAACGGTCAGATGAAAAAGTGAAGGATAAATATTTGCTAGCAAAGCTCCTACCCATATAATTATTATATTCATGAATCTATAAGAAAAAATATTAGTTCACATATTAGTTCTTTATCCTACTTATTGTGAAAACTGAAAGGAAGAAATTGCTCCCTATTTACACTGAAGACCATTATTATTGTCATCTTCATAATAATCATTATTATTTTTATAGCATCTATCTTCACTATAGTGCAGATGTGCCATGTAAGGTGACAAATCATAAACGCCATGCTCTACTCCATGAGCTTTTCTAGCAACCATGGTTTTGGTCAGGAATGGGATTTTCTGATGATTCATGTGGTAATTTGGTGTATGCATCTCCATTCCATTTCCTTAAAAAATCTTTGCTTGAACCAGCAGTGAAGAATATGAAGGTTGCAGTCTTGCAAGGCACAGGATCTGTAGTAGCAGCATAAGCAGATTGTGAGGGCTCACTTCTGCTTCCAGTAAACTCAAGGCCTGAGTCACAGTTCCCACTGAATTAATCTGGAGTGTTAGGGACTGGACAGCTCTGAAAAATTAAATCCATAACTACTATCAGCATTCCGGGGTCAGTGATTGCTTTTGAAAGGTTACTGAGTAAAGTGCAGGCTCTGCAGAAAGCCCAGTGTTATTGTCAGAGATATTATCCTCAGAAAGAGACTCTTCCCAGGGAGTTAAAAAGAAATCTTATCTCCATTACCATGAGAATGGAGCATTATGTAAACCATGAGAGCTTAAAAAACAACAACAAAACCAAAGCTGAACAAATAGACCAAAACCTTAGCAGTCAGGTAATATGCATGACTGTGTTAAGGCAGCACAGATTTATTTTGTTAAGAAACGCTGTTCATTGCAGTACATGCAGTTTCCACTGAGGTGTGCTAGCTCTCCAAAGATCATCCCTTCTCCCACACCCTTCTCCTGTGCACCTAAAAGTGCTGTTGTATCCCAAACAATGTCCACTACTGTGTCTCAGCTTGCTAACCCTTTCACTCCACCATTTTACACACAGCATGTTTTCAGGCAAGAACAGCAAAATGCCAGAGACAAAATCTGCTAAAGCAAGGGATGATTTCTTTCTTTTAAAACAAGACAGTACAAATAGTTTCTGCCTGAAACTAGCTGTTTTTGTGAGGGACTGACATGGATATTAGCTTTGAATTCATCAAGATGATTGTGTGTGTTATTCTGGGAGAATTCTTGGCAGTCTTAACAGTGTGCAAGAGGGGTTTTTCCATGCTGTTTTGACACTTGTCTGCTTCCAGGAGCCATTGTGTGATGTTGTACCATCATTATTGGTACCATCATAAAATGTAAGCTCCTTCTGCTTTTCCATCAGACTGATTTCTCCATTATTCAGACCTATTTAAACACCAAGCACACCTATTGATGTCTGAAAAAAAACAGATAACACAGTAGGGCATTTTTAAATAAGCCACATAATCAGGAAAGTAGCACAGATCCAGAGGTTTAACAAAGGTGAGTCTGGGGAAGAGGGGAGGGGATTTGGCTTTGTCAGCTTCTTGTTATTTGCAAATGCTCAAAACCAGATTACCTATGATTTTAAGAACAGTTCATTCTAGTTGAAGAGAATAATGACACGATAATTTTCAGCCTACAGGTAATCACTTTAAATGGCCATGAGGTGAATGCTGTGGTAGCTTTCCTTCTCAGCATAAAGCTTATGAGCTCCCAGTGTTGCTAATATGTAGTATACATTTCTCAGTCCATCATCAACAAGATACGTGTTTTTCTGAGAGACTGTCAGATCTTTAAAAGGAGCTATGATATGAAATATAAAAAAGGGGAAAGAAAGGGTTTATTAATGTAGCTGGAAGTAATTGAACCTTGTAGTAATGTCAGCATTAACATGAAGTTTGTCTCAAAGAATTACCCTGCACCATCTCAAAGCATTACTCAGACATGCAGGGAGGATTCACCTCATCTGGTGCCACATATCAGTGCAGATATCTGAAGTCCCCTGTGTACTGAATGGAAGGAAAGCAGCACACTTCCATTAACCCTCCATAGGTGTGTGCCTAGAATGAGAGGAAGTCTTGTGCTCTCTCTTGACTATCAAAGGAAGCCTAGAGGACCTGCTCACATGTACCCATCTTGCATTTTATGAAACAAGTGCCTTTCAGACTGTGTTTCCCTAAACATAGAAAAATCAAATGCAAAGGATAGCAATTGGATCATTCCCTTCCATTAAGTCAAGCAGAAGCTGCAAAACAGGCTTAGTTAGTCTCAAGAGACCCACAAGAAACCTAGAAAAGTTCTGCAAATTTATTCTTTTCCCTTCCTCTACTGCATTGCAGAACAAGAGCTCACGTTAGGAAAAAGGCAGCATGGTCCAAGTACCCTTTCAATTAATCAGTCATTGCCAATGGTGGTGGAGTGCTGCATTCTGGAGCTTGTGTTGAGAAGCTTCTCAGATCATATCAATCCTGGCAGTCCTAAAATCTCTAAGTACAGTTGTCTGGGGACAACTGAAAAAAAATCCCTTCCTCACTAAATGACAAATCAACAGCCCCCTAAGATATAGCCTTGGATACAGTCAGGACATTACTCTAGCAGGAAATAAGCCTCCAATTAATTTTGCCAGTTTAGAGAACTACATTCAGAGGACTGCTCAGGTATGACAGAGCTAGTGCATGTCAGGAGCACATGGGAAAAATGCTGTCTGGAAGGCAGGAGATCCAAAAAGATTACATTCATATGACAATTTTGATTTGAAGGTTGAGATGCCAAAACAAGCAGATTCAGACACTTCTGCATTTGCATTGCATTTTGATGACTCTACAACAGAGCTTGTCAATATTTTTTTTTTTTTTTTGAGCTGAGGTCTGCTGGTGCTTTAACTGAGGTCTGTTCAGTAAGAACCTCCAGCTTTCTAACTCAAAGCTGGAAACTGGCACACTCTAGGTGCTCTCCAAGAGGCTTTGGAAATGACAGATCTCCTATTGCAGCCTAAGAGACACAAGAGGACTTGGATCTTGGACCCTCTTTTAAACACCCCCATTTTCAAAAAAAACCCAATAAAAACTATGAAGGATGCATTTGATGGATGGACAGTGAGTCAAACGGGGCACTCAAACCTGAGGACAAGCAGAAAAGTGAGGTTTTGCCAAAGGCTTACATAGTTATTAGATAAAATTATTTAGTTACAGTAAATATGAGAAAAATCTGAAGAGGAGAAATTATGGGCTCTTGAAGTAATTTTATAGGGAAAATAGTCACTGCTGGGTTCATAATTTGCATAAATTTTTATACAGCAATATATTCAGTGTTTCAGCACAGCAGTGGTCTTGCAGGACATCTTGCAGGACATCCTTTGCTGGCTACTGCTCCAAAAAGGCAGGAGATTGGGCCATTCCCTTTCAGTGTAGGAGCACAATGGTTTGCTCAAAGGGCTTTTGATACCAGAAAGACAAAGGTACTGAGGATGGAAAACATCAAATTGCCAGACTTGCCCAGCTCCACTTAGACAAGTGAAGAAATGCCTGTGTTGGGAGCTGCAGTGGGTGTGTGAGCACACATTTCCCTGTGCCTTTGGACCAATCTCTGCAAATCCAGAAATAACAGGCTCTTGGCCTACCAGCAAGGTCAGACTTTAGGCACAATGAAGTAGAGCAATTTCTAGGGCAATAGGCTCCAGGAGTGGCAGAATGACCAGCCTTTATTGCCACAGACCTGCTGCTAAGCTGAAGTAGCATCAGCCATAATGTGGGACGACAATACTCCTTCCTACGATCAGTAGAGATTTCACAAACCCTCTCGTCTCAAAAAGTGTTAAATGGGCAGAAAGTCTGTCTCTCCAGGGCTCTCTTCAGCATGTGGCTTTATCACTCACTGTTCCTTCATTCCTTTTCCTTCAGTGAAGCAACCCTACCCCAGCCTACCCTGAGCTCCCCATATGCAAAACCTTTATCAGCATTTACCATGCTCTGTGGAATTCATGCTCATCCTTTGCAAAATGGGTGGAGGCAGGTGAAAATGAGTGGAAACAGAAATATTTTTAAAAGGGGATAAAATCTGCTGTTATTATGAGAGGGGGAATTGGAATTCTGGCCACTCACCATTCACTCATACCTCAAATAACCAAATATTTGACACAATTTTCTGTTCTCTTTGCAGAGATGGGCACTAAAAGGATTCTCAATTATCAAAAAAATATGAGCACAAAAATACCACTGCTGCATTTGTAAAAGAGGCTCCAGTAAGTCTACCTATATGTGCTTGGAGTCTTTCAGAATAGCCAGTAGAGTTAAAAATTAAATGAAATCTAAAATGTGGCTTTTTATCATTTGTTTCTTTATGCCATATAATAAATGCCTAAAATACTTTTTAAAGACAGTGTTCAAGGGTGCCTGGAACCAAAACTTTGGCTTAATCTCTTTATGGAGACAGCAGGAAACCACAAACTTTAAATCCACACTGAACTTTCCCAAAGATGAAGCATTCAGACTGATGATTTTGATACAGATCCATGAGTAACCATAAGGTCAATGTTAGATTTTGGTGTGTGTGGTTTTTTTATTATATTTTTGTGAGTGACAGATAACATAAATAACACTTGCCAGATACTGAATTCATTTTATTGCATCTCAGTCACTGTTGACTATTATCAGATGTCCCTTTTTTTGTTTGATCTTAAGAAAACTGTTCTTCTATTCATTTCTGGGTGTGAGTGTATAAGAAAAAAACAAGAAAGGAGTTGTGTCTATCCCTAATGCTAAAGTCCCTGTAGATTTTCCTAGCTTTTACATGAGCAAGGGTAGGAGCAGTGAGAAGTTATAAATCAGAAGAATGGCTTAGGTGAATACAGCTGCTCATCTGAGGCTATGGAGAAAATCAGAGCATTAAAATATCACTTTGATTCAAGCCTGTTTTGTGTTGCACCCTGTGCTGAATGATAAAGAGACTTTGGAATGGGAAACTGAAATGAATGTATTGAATATATGCATCTTTTCCTCTAATTATAGAAAATCTCATCTTAAATCTGAGTGTTAATGACATTTTTAAGGGGTTTGACTATTTACATAGATGTCTGATCCTGCACAATGCTGACTTCCATTACAACCGCTTGTTTTTCATTGGAGTGCAGGAAAAGACATCACCTTTATGGAACTGAAGCCTGAAGGCATGGGGAGTTTATTTTTAAATCTTCTAGTCCATAGAAATTTGTCAGTAACATCCTGTCTGAACAACATGAGAGAAGCTGAAGCCTGGCTGACCTACATTGGCAGAAGCAGTCCCAAAAGGTTGCTCACTGGACAGAGAAAGATGCAAAAGCTGAACCATTTCCAGAGAAAAAAGAATGATGAGTGCATGATAAAGACACCTGGACACATTATTCATTTTAAAAGGGTGCAAAACTGAAGGAAATACATTTAATATCAAAGGATGACAAAGAGGATTCAACAGAGCCTCAGTAAAACAAGATACAGTTGGCTAAGGAGGAACATCAAGCAGGACCACAGAGGCTTTTGGTTTCCTGAAGAGAATCTCTTGGGTCATTTACCTTTTCATAGATTTGAGCTAGGTAATGGTAGTGCTGTCTTCAAAAAGGAGGTGGATAAAGGGTAATTAAAAGTGAGTTCTATTAGAACCATCTCAGACAACTAGGAATCTCTTTTTAAAAGGAAGTTTCTTTTCAAGACAAACCTCTTTTTTCATGCTAGATGGGAACAGCAATGTCATTCAGAGTGCTAAATTTCCTCCTAGGAATATTTCAAGAGAATAACAGTGATACACATCCTGTAAAACATCAATTGCACATATGGATGTGTTTGAGGAAGCCTTGACTTTATGTCTTTGACACAAGCAAAATAAAGATTAGTACAAGTGCTATAGTTTCTTTTAAAACTGTAATATATCATGACTTGTTTATGTAAAAAAGGGACAACTACATGATTACACAAAAATACCTATTTCTTGTACCCCTAGAAAAATCAACATGCCTTATCCAGAATCTGATTCCGATCTCTTATAAATGACCATCCTTATATATGTAAATCATCTGACTTTTTCTTTATTACACCCCAGTGTTAAATTTAATAGCTTTGGAAGACATTTGAGAGCATGGTTTACATTATTACCCTTTCTCTCTTTTTCTGTCCCTCTTCCAGGATGAAAAACCAAAACACTACTTGAGATTTTTGGTTGTTTATACATAACATGCAAACCACTGCACAACTGAAGACAGTGCCTCCTCAGGCTTGCCATTTAGACCTTCTGGTTTGTATTTGTGTCCAGTTGATATTTGTGAGAATTTCTTACAAACACAGGATGAGTCAATGCGCAGGGAAATTTCTTATTTCATTTTGCGGTCAGTTTTCCAGAGAGTTAAAATGTGCAGAAATGTGAAGCCATGGCAATCTAAGAGCAGAGTGTGGAAGAAGACTCCTTAGGGCCCAAAGTCGGCCAACAGCGCCCAGAGAAATGAAAAACAAACAGAAAACCCCAAACCAAACCCAAAAGATACTAGAATGATGGATACATAATGTTGGTTGGAAGGGACCTGTAGAGGTCATTTAGTCCCAATCCCTGCTCCAAGCAGGATTATTGCCAGCACTAGATCAGGTCAACCATGGCTTTGTCTGGCTCTGAGAATGGAGATTTCACAGGGTCCCAGTGTAACCTGTTCCATGGCAGCACCACCCTTTCAGCAAGGAGGATTTTCCTAATGCCTGTTTTGAACCTTCCAAGCTGGAAATTTATTTTTCTGCTTCTTGTTTCATATTCTGCCACAATCAAAAAGAGTTTGACTTTTTCATTTTTGTAAAAGCCTTTAAATACGCCAGTGACTGCTGTTAACCACTGCTAAGCCTTCTTCTTTGCTACCCTGGAGAAGTGTGGTTCTGTCATCCTCCATTTGTATGTCAGGTGTTCATGTAATAGCAAAGGTACCTCACAAACCCTGGGTCATTGTCTCCACTGGCAGGTGAAGAAGATGCACAGCCAAGTGAGAGTTTTCCAGCAATACTGACCTTTTGAAATGTTTGGAAACCAAAATAAGTCACCAAGGATCTGAGCAGAGCAATCGATGTCTAACTTCAGACAACCCTGCAGACTAACAATGTGTATTAAGCTTAGACAGTGAGCTGCTGAAACTCTATTAGACCAGGAAGGGAAAATCACATATATGTTTGGACAATGTATTGATTATGAGATTCCCATGTGCAATACATAAATAAGTGCCTCTCTTCCTTTTTTCTTGTAATACTGACATGCTTCTACATGTAAAATGGTATGTAAAATATTTTCTTGCAATTTTTCACCACTATCAAAAGATTCTTAGAATTTTTTTTCAGGTTATTCTACTTTGCACACTTGTTTTGATTTTTGATAAACATGATTTCTGAACACAAGTAGGAAATGTTTAGACTGATGTCTAGGCAATTTCAGTTGGAGGGGACCTACAATGATCATCTACTCCAACTTACTGACAGTTTCAGGGTTTACCAGAAGTTCAAGCATCTTATCAAGGGCATTGTACAAATGCCTCTTAAACACCAAAAGACTTGGGACATCTACCTCTCTAGAAACCCACTACAGGGTTTGACCACCCTCTCAGTAAACAAAAGTTTCCTGATGCCCAGTCTAAGACTCTTCAGGTGCATCTTTGAACTATTCCTATCCCTGGTTCTTCTGGAGAAGAGCTGAGCACTACCCTCTCCACTTCCTCTTCCCAGAAAACAATGAAGTTATCCCCTTTTATCCAAACTATAGAAGCCCAAAGACCTTTGCTGCTCTTCATGGGACATTTTGTACAGCACTTTACCAGCTTTGTTGTCCTCTGGATGCATTTTCAGAATCATAGCATCCCAGACTGGAAAGCACCTTAAAGATCATCTGGTCCAACCTTTCTTGGCAAAAGCCAAGATGGTGCAGTCCACTGTCCAGTCAAATGCTAAAATTCTTTTATGTTGGGGAATCCATTCTGGGAAGACTATTTCAATGGCTGATTGCTCATTGTGAAAAAATTTCCTCTTTTGTCTAATCAGAATCTCTTCAAAAGTAACTTGCATCATTACCCCGCATCGTTTCTGTGCAACTCCTCGTAAAAAGGGAATCTCCCTCTTCTTTGTAGCCAGCCTTTGAATACAGGAAAATGATGATAACATCTCCTCTAAGCCTTTTTTTCTCATGGCTGAACAAAACCAGTTGTCTCAGCCTTCCCTCATATGGCAGGGAAGGACTTTAACATTCTTCTTGAATTGTGGAGCCCAGAACTGAACACAGTACATGAGGTGAGGCTGCACCAACACCGAACACAGTGGGACAATCTCCTCTTTGGAGCAGCTGGTTTGATGCCTCCAGATGGGGTTTGCTTTGCTGACTCAGACTGAGGCTGCTGAGCAGCAGCCCCACATCCCTTTCTGCAGGGTTTCCCTCCTGACATTCCTCTCCCAATTTACACTGTGTCTGTTTTTATTTCATCCTAGGTACATAATCCAGTATTTTGACTTGTTAAATTTCATCCTATTAATCACAGCCCAATGATGCAATCTATCAAGATCCCTCTGCAAGACATCTTGTCCCTCAGGAGAGCCAACAGCACCTCCCATCTCGGTTTCAACAGCAAACCTGCTAATGGTACATTCAACCCCTGCACCAAGGCCATTGATAAAGACACTGAGCAGAACTGGTCCTAAAATTGAACCCCGTGGGAATCAGGTGTATCCCAATTCACTGCCACCCTGTTCACAGCACTGCTTTTTAGACAGTTCCTCAGCAGGGACCACCTAGCCCCCTCATCCCACAGCTAGGCAACTTGTCCAAAAGGGTGCTGTGACTCCTAACTAAAATCCAGAAAAGCTCCATTGACTGCCTTCCCTTCATCCACTAGGCAGGTGACCTTATCACAGATGGGTATCAAATTAGTTGAATAGGGCTTTCCCTTTGAGAACCCATGTTGACTGTGCATGACGATTACATTATATAAATGCTTTACTTTGAAAGAATATATCTTCCTATTTGGTTGTAATAATAATAATAGTTATTATTATTATCTGTAACAGACACCACCCTATGTCATGTAGCAGATTTCTCATTGTGTTAGATACTGTACAAAGAGAGAATAAAAGGCAGGTGGTGCTGTGAACTGGTTTCTTGTGTCACATGGTGTTGTTTCAAATCCCCACTAGGAAAACTGACATAAGACAGAAACCAAATAAATTTCCTGGAGAGCTACAAAACTTGAAAGAATAAGCATTTCTTAGAAATTTACTTTCCATGACCAAAATAAGATCTCTGTGAATATTCTTGGAAAATGAACAAAAAGGGCCATGAATTTTAAATACATTTAAGCAAATGCACATTTTTTTTTCAATGCTTTTTTTTCATTTCTGTCCATCTGACTTTGTTCACATCTACAGTATATTATATTGCTTGTGCAGAGCTACATTCAGAATGGGTATGATTCCATTGAATTTCGTGGAGTTACACCAGGCATTAAAGCAGTCCACCCACTGATTTTGCATTTTGAAAGCGAATCTGTTCAATTGTAACAGGCACCACATTATGTCTTTGCTACATTCAGAGTCATTCTTCCACCTGAGGGCTGCCCCTTTTTTTTATGCACCTTTCTCCTTTCTTCACTTTTTATTACAACACTGCTCCCTCAACATGATTGCATCTGCATTTTATTAGGATTACTGCTACTGTTTAAGAAACAGCATATCTCACTGCATCCTGCTGTGTTTTAATATTTCCTGGTTTATTCCACTTGTATTTCCTTTAATAGATAAGTATATATTTTCACATGCAACAAAATCAAACTGCTTTAGGGAATAAATTGATAAATTGGCATCTAGAACACTGCTAAGCATCCTAGCTCTGTGCCAGGCTCAGAGGAAATATCAGGACTGCCAGTTACATTGGCTGAAGAGTCTGGCTGAAGACTGTAGCCAGCCAGGAAGAGATTGTCTGTCTGCTGGAAATGATTACTGTCATTATTTAGAGTTGAAGTGGTGCTTGCTGCTTCCTCTTCAAACATAGGCAAGGTACAAGAAACTCTGCCCCAAAAATCATATAATACAGCTTGAAGCAGGTGAGCCATCAGAGAGAGACAGTGATTTCTAAGGGGAGCAAGGGGAGGGTGGAGGAGGGAAATGAATGCTTTAAGTAAGGAAAAAACCTGCCAGAGTTCCTTCTGCAAAATATGTGTGCACATACATGTATGTCTATAAATATACACAGACATATTTTAAAGATTCAGCCTCTCTGTCATGTGGAAAAGCACCCTGAATCTTCAGTGGTCCCCCCTGGGTAACCTGGTAACCACTCAGCAGCCCCTGGGCAGCTGAGGAAACCTGCAGGGGGATGTCATGCAGTGACCACTGCAGTCTCAGGGCTCCATACCTACGAGAGCCTTACTGAAAAGGCTCTATCTAACAAAGGCTCTATCTAAAGCATTATCTAACATGGGCACAGATGCTGCCCATGGGTTGAGACTAAGCTACATCAGGGAGGGACTGTTATTGCTGCCAATCAAGTGCTATTGCCAATTTAGCATGAAAATATTGTCAAGTAAATATATTAAACCCTCCCACACACCTCCCATGCCTTTCTGTCCCAAAACCTGAAGCTTTGGAGGCAGAAAGAGAAGCCCCAGGGACATCCTGGAGCTGCTAAGCTGCTAAGATGCTCGAGTGAACTTTGTCATGAGGGTACTGTAGGATCCATGGGTTTGATCAGACTGTCCCAAGCCATGCTTTCAGATTTGCAATGTCAAAAGCTAGAAAATCTGTTCTTGAGGGCATTTTATGAGCCATCTCTATTACACAGTAGCCTGCCATCCCATCCTCCCTTCACCTTTTTTGTCTTTTTGTCCTGAAATTGTGCACTGTATAAATCCAGGGCTGCAAATTTCTCTCTGGAACATCTTCCTTTATTTAGCTGATAGAGTCAATATTGTGTAACATGGAGTTAAAAAAACCCTAAACAACCAAACAATTAAAGGAAAAAAACAAAGCTACTCTGAACAACAACAACAAAAAATGAAGAGCAGCCAACCAAACCAACACACCCACCTTCCTTTCTGGCCCGTCTACCCAAGGTGTAACATGTGTAACATCCAAGAAGAAGGAGCTTTGATCAATGAAAAGAAAGCTTGACAAATTCTCTGAAAAACCATTTATTTGATTGGTTGATCTTCTAATTCTTTACACATTTCAGACATTAAAAAATCCCCAGCATATTTAGCCTACAAACATCCTGGTTAGAGAGGATCCAAAGGGTAAAGGAAAAACAAAGAAATAAGGATGTGCAAACAGAATAGGAGAGGACTTGGATGACTGCCCTATAATGAAAACTGATATCACTGTAAGCCAATGTAATAATTCATATCAGCTGATAGATCAGCTAACTGCTAATATGTTGTGAATACAATAGACAGTCTGAGCTCTGTAAGATTAATGTTTTTCTGCATGCAAGCCGCAACTAAAAGGGCTATTTTCCCCTTTCATTAATTTAGAATAAATAATGGTTATAATATTGCATATCTCTTGCCTTATCTCTGACAGTTTCTTTGTGCTGAAATAGGAGGTTGCTGCAGTATGCAACACAGCTTCTTGGTGTGTTCTGTGTGCGAGACAAAAAGGGAGTCATTCATGCTGGAAAATATCTGGCAGAGTTTCAGAGTTGCTTCCCTTTTTAATCAGTCTTGAGTTACAATGTGTTCCTGGAATTATAAGTACAGTTAGATATGTGTTTCTGTTTTCTGTTAGTGAGTTATTTATTTTCTTTGCTGCACAGTTTCTAGGTGTTCACTAGTTCACTGTGAGCAAGTCTATGGTGAGATTCGAATGGGAAGTAGGGTAAATTCTAAGTTCTGGGTTTTGGAGTGTCTCTATATATTTGTAGGACAAGCAATATGTTGTGATATGTGACCTATGAAGCAGCATGCAATATAAAGGGTAGGACCAACTTACCTCTTGGTAGTCCTGACATGATAGGCGGGGTAGGATCGAATGTAGTAATTTCTAACACTTGCTTATATCAATTTGACACTTATGTGAGAGTAGAAGGATGGAAGAAACCTCCTTGGTCATTGAATTCTGCTCCCCACTATAACTGGCAACCATATCACACAGTTCCCTTGGCACCCACCTTCCCCAGAACAAATTTCTTGTCCTCACCTTGCTCCGACCTTTGTGAATAGCTCAGTGAATTTAACCAAACATCATCCAGCTCTGTGCACACACTGGCTATTCACACATTATCAGAGGCTGGGACTTTTGTTCAGGAGCTTATTTGGGGTTAGCACCTTCTGCAGGTGCTCAGTGTCTGGATCACAAATCCAAAGGGAAGTTGCTGTGAGGCTGAGGGGGCTGAGAGCTGCAAGGTGTCCACTCCTGTGAGCTGCACCACATGTGTGAGATGCACTTTCTTTCTGAGCGTGGCTCGTGCAGAGACTGTCTTACTGCTCTCCTGGAGGAAAGCACAACATCTTTTGTAGGAAAACAAGAGGAATATTTCTGTGTGGATTAATCCAGAAAAGTGCAGAGGGGGTTTCATGATACTCCTCATTGTGTCCCTTCAAAGACCTGCAAACTTGATTCAGAGCTGACACTGGTGGAGTAATGAAAGAAATTGTCCCCATGTTGTTGCTTCCTTTTGAAAGGCTGACACGGAGGCAATTCCTAGGAGCTGATGGACTTTAGGTCCTCCTTCCCATGTGGGGGAGAAGGGGAAATGGCTTCAAACAGAGAGTAGGTTTAGATGAGGTATTAAGAAAAAGTTCTTCCCTGTGAGAGTGGTGAGGCCCTGGCACAGGTTTCCCAGAGAATCTGTGCCTGCCCCATCTCTGGAAGTGTTGAAGGCCAGGTTGGATTGAGCTCTGAGCAACCTGGTCTGGTGGAAGGTGTCCCTGCCCATAGCACAGGGGTAGGAAGTGGACAATTTTTAAGGTCCCTTCCAACTCAGACCATTCCATGCAGATTTGCAACCTTATGTAAAGCTTTTAGGCTGAAAAAAACCCCAAAGGATATAATTATTGCATTATTTTAATATATTAGTCTCAAAAAAACAAAAAAAGAAGTCCTTTCTTTACAGCATAAATTCCAGGTCAAATTATCCTAAACATGACCTAAATGTGATTGGCTAAAGTAACATCTTATCAACATGAAAATGACAGAAATAATCCATGTAAATTGGCAGCATGTAGACAATAATGGATTCCCCTTTTTCTCAAACTGAGATGTAAAAATTATTTTTCCCCTGTATTTTTCTTTTTTTTTCTGTGCTTGTTTTCTCCTTTAATGAGAAGGGGTACTTTAGCAGTGCCTGAGTAAAAATATTGCAAAACTTAATAGTGATTTGTTTGCAAATGTTCAGACTGCATCTTTATTATGTTTATTTTAACCAATTATCTCATATTTTCTGATGATTGTTACAAGTTTTGTCCAAATACTCTTTACCCTCTCCTCAAAAAAAACTAGTCCTATACTCTACTCCTATAAAGTATGCAGAAATTAATAATTTGATAATTTCTGCTGCCATAGGGAATAGAAAAGTTGTCTTTTACAGAAAGCAACTATATTTTTAGATTTGTGGTTTTTTTCATATAGCCATTTTATCTTGCTGGAAGTAGACAAGCAGCTGATTGAGTAAAAAAAAAAAAGTAATGTATCCTGTACACTTCTTTTAGTTCAGAAAAGGAATATTTTTTATTCGTGGTGCTCCAATTTTTCTAAAAGGAAAAAGCAATAAATTTGCTAAAACAGCCAAAAGAACTTTCAGAGAAATGAAGGTAGGTAGACCTTTGATGGACAGAGGTCAACAGAAATGAGATCAGAGAGCGAATCTGATGACACACATTTTCTGTGATTCAGATAGAACGTATTTATTGCAGTGTAGAAATAAAATGTGCTAAAGGAAAGGAGATGTTTAAGCTCAACAGAAAAGGAAGGGAAAGATAAGGCCACTGGGATCAGGTAGTAGAACAGTTCCTAGGAGACAGGAAGACACCCTTTTATGCTTTGTTGGCAAAACTAAACCCCAATTCAATTGATACTATGCCACTGAGGAGTTAAATCTGTATATAAATTATTGCAACAACTTATTAGGAGTGGAAATTTGATACCTTTGGTAGTCTATGGAGAAAATCAAATTGGAGCAGTAAACTGTAGTGAAATCATTCACTATCGCAGTAGCAGGCAAAAAAATGGTAGATGGCCAATAAAGTACTTTGATGTTCAGGTTTCTCCATCAGTATCTACAAGTGAATATATTTTTTATTACGTGATGGACAAAAAAGCTGTTTACCAGATTCGCAGCTCTGAGCACATTAAAACATCTTTAATTTTAGTTTCACACACTAAAATACCTGTTATTCTCCTTCCAGGTTGCCTCAGAAACATTGTGTTTACTTGCATCTGTTGAAATCAAATAAAATAGGTTGTTTTAGTTATTTTTATAACTAGTGCCAAAGTGTATTCCCACCCTAACAATTCTGGAGATCATTATGTGTAGCTTGCAATTTACTATATTCAAACACAAGTGTTCTCTGTGAAACAGATACTCTTGATTCATAGTAGGTTTTGCTCATACTTGAGATATACAGGTGTTTGACCTTTTCATTTGGAGAAAGCAGAGAGGGCTCAAGAGCCTTAAAGTCTGAAGTTGTTTATCCCTGCTTCAAGGAAGGCTGTGAAATAGTTTGTATTTCCTCAGTGACTACAGGACTTCTAAAGAAATGTAACTTTCCAGTGCTGAATTTGGATTTTGATATATTCCACTACAAATTTGCAAACCTCACATACTAAGAAAATCATTCTTTGTCATATCTACATGCAAGTAATACCAATATATCTCACCTAGTTGGTGCAGCTGGGTGGCCAGAAAAATAATTTTTTCTTCTGATTACATTGGTCTTTTTTCTGGAAAGTAAATGGTCTTTATAGGTCCCCCAAAGACCCATAAATATTTGAAAACACTTTTAGAATGATCATCTGGGGCTTTTGGCAACTATGTTGAGGTATCCATTTCATGAAGTGTATTCTCCCAGCACTTCACAATGGCTCGCTGATCACACATTCCCTGGCTCACTCATACACATAAAACTACTGCTGTACATTTGATGCATTTATAGCACATACACTGAATGGATATTATTTGTTAGATATGGGCAAAGGAAGCCATTTCAGTATGAAGAGGTAATGCCCACTCAAACCTTGACACACTTTTGCTGTTGCTGGAATCTGTACAACTTATTTTTCTGCACTGTAGTAGAATGAAACTGATTTATTCTGTGTGTAGAACAAATTAGATTTTATAAAAATAAGTACTATAACAGCTTTATAAAGAGCACCATCACTGCATCAGATAAAAAAGTATATTGTTTGGATTTGTTCAAAACTTGGTGGCTGTGTCTCATTAGGCAAAATTAATTGTACATGTATTTGCAGTAAACTCGGATCCATCTAATTTAAAAATGAATCCCTCAGTCCTGTAATCATTGGATCTGCAAATGTAAATATGAACAGTTCAGTAATTAAGGGACTTTAAAATACTTCACTAAAAAGAGACACTGTGCAAGCTGTTACAAAGTTAATATATCAGCCAACTGTAACTATTAAAAAAAGAAAAAAAAGGAAAAAAGCAAAAGAATTTTGTGATTCAAATGAGAGAAAGACATTGCGTCTCTGCGTATTACCAATCCCCAAAGTTGAGAATCTGCCCCAAAACCTTGGGGTTATACAGCTTCTAACAATCATGCTTTCTGTGTATTTCCTTATTTTGAAACCCTCTTTTCCAATGTGTGCATGACTATGAGTTTTACCAGCTCTAAAAACAGTACCATGAGTAAATGATTTCAGTTCCAGCTGCAGCAGGGAGGCTCTCCTTCCTGCCAGTATAATCTTGTGAATGCTGCAGCTTCACACACCACAACAAAACTGCCTGCAGGGGAGGCCAAGTTTGGAGCCTCCTTGCAAAAATGCAATTGCTCTGCTTTCAGTTGTAGGAGTATTTACATGAAAAGGTAAAGGCTGATACATTCTGTGATTGCAGTCTTTGTAATAAAAATCTAGGAGGGAAGAGGAAAGGAAGAATGACCTTAGAGCCAAGGAACTGAATTTAGATGTTTGAGATGAGTTGCATTCATCAGGAAAGATCTTTCCTTTCCCTGAAAACTCTTAAAGACTATGGTGAAAATTATTTGATCACCTCATTTCCTAATCTATTAAACAAGGATAAAAGACTGCCTTTGCAGTCTTTGCTAAAAGACTCCTCTATTTAGCAGCTAACTGCTTGAGGAGGCAATAACATCTCATTACAGGTACATTTAGCACAGAGATTTCTGAGATCCTAATCTCACTGAGTACCTTTCTGATATAAAAATGTTGGGAAACCTTCTTTTGCAAATCACACTGAAGGCCAGGTGTCATCTATTTGCAGATTGCTGCCCATTGGCTTTAGATGCAGAATTGAAGCCTGAGCTTTAGCCAGGTATGACTTGGTGCCACCCACTTCCCCGTGCCCCACCGTGGCTGCCTGCCTGGCTCACTGACAAGTTAGTGCTGTCTCAATTTCTGCACCAAGATACAGCACCAGAACGCTGAAGTGCTCTTCTATTAGAGACAATTGCTGACTCTTCCTTTCTGACTAGTTCTCATGCACACAGAAAGTTAAAGAGCCAGCAAGCAAATCTACAAACCAAACAAATGTTGCCTTCCTTGGTGCCAGCTTTGCCAAACTTCAGCTGCAGCAGCAGAAGACCTTGAAGACACTCAGGTGTCTGTTCTGCAGTGGCAATACCTGCATGCCAGACAGAGGGCTTGTAGCAGCCAGTGTCAGCAAGAAGGGAGGCCAAGTTCTCTTTTCTTTCTGTCTGACCTCCAGTGAGGGCTTTGCTGTAGGTATGATGGTTCAAAGCCATCTCAGAGCTGAGCATCAAGATGATGCTTTGAGCCATGGGCTGCCCTGTCAGATGTGTCACTGGGACACCATTTACATCTGATTTGTTCTGAACCCAAGAAATTCTCTCCTGATGTGCCCTCCTTTGTTTATATGTGGGTATTTAATCCCTGTAGCAAGAGGTCTGGAACAGTTTATGTAGAGAGTGCACCAGACTGACAAACCGCTATGGTGTACCAGAAAGGACAGGAAAAGAGAAAGGGAAAGATGCTCCAACACTTCTTAAATGCATCAATATAATTATTTAACAGATTGTTACCCAGGTTACTGAAAACTTGTTCAGGAGTTTTTTCTTGCCACATTTCCTTTATCTAATCACCTGACAGTAGGAATCACTGTCTAGGAATCTGGCTAAAAATTTGGCTTGCTTGACCTAAGCACCAAAAGTAAATTCTGTCAGTAAAGTTATTTTGATCACAAAGTAAACAATGACAAAGTGTTAAATACAATAAGCCAGAAACCTTTTCCTAATGCTGCATGTATGGAGGGAGGAAATCACAATGCACTCTAGGTACTTTCTGCTACCTGACTTAGTAACTTTTACTAGATGGAGAAATTTCAATGGTTTCAGGTGGCATAAATTATTCACTAAGATGACAAAAGTCTCTTTACCACTAATTTATTCTGTTTTATAAGTGAAGACAAGAGGATACCACAGGAGAAAGTCCTGTCCATAATCCCATAGCAAGTTCTCATAGGTGTTATGATCCTGCTAATTAAAAACTCTAATATAGCCTTGGCTTTGTTGATCTGGAGTATTGAGTCTTCATTAAATTTCTAGGTATTATAAAGAGATATGATGGAAAGATCATTCCTGTTCCTAAAGCTCCTGATCAAATTTTACATGAATACCAATATAGGTTTATATATTCTATACATACATATATGTACATACACATTTTTATATATACATTATTAGACCACATTTGATTAGCATAGTATTATCTTTTCTCCCCAGGCTTTCTGTGTAAACAATAAGAAAAAAGTCCCTCTTCATATAGCTCTGCTTTAACTTTATACCTGGTCTGGATGTGAAAAATATGTTTTGCTTCAAAAAGAGATATTTAAGATTAAAACTCTACATTTTTGTATTTTCACTTCTTCTCATCACAATAGTAAAGAACCACTTCCCAATGTGCTTAACACAGGTCTGACCTTCTGTTATAGCCAATATATGTTTAACCTCAAAAACTTGCAGGTTGCTGCAAAATGTAATTTAGATTACTGGTGTTTTATGGGTGGCGAAGTGACCCAGTTCATAATTTTTGCATGAGTCATAATAACAATTAGAACAGTCTTGACTGAAAACATCTATAATAAACACCTCTAAAGTTGTACAGATTTGGGGGATTCATCACATATGAAAAGAAAGATGCTAATCTGGAAACATAATGCATTTGGAAAGGAAGCACATTCTTCTACCAGCAACTTTTTGTTCCTATTAAAGTTTTCTCCAGCCATTCATCCTTCACACACACCCAGACAAAATCTGTATTAGTTTGACAGCAAGAGGAAATGGTCATTCTTAAAATTTGCAGCAAATAAATTTAAGCAAATTGAAGATATTAATCAAAAACTATTGTCACTAAATACCAGGGATCCAGCCCTGTTAGAAATGAGATATGAACACGATCAGTGGTGCTGCTTTTCTGAGCAGCACTCTCTTATGGGCACAACAGATGGGCAATAAATCATAAAAGAGGCACTACACACATTTCTCCACCCAACCCCAGAAAGGAAAGCACAGGAATTCACCTGACATCATCCCTATTGCTCATACTAATAATACCCAATATGGATAATCCAGCAGCTGGCAATGTGATTGTTCATTTTTGTTACACAGACCACAAGTTTCTGGGACTTGGAAAAGTTAGGGTCAGCAGTGGGGTAAAAGCAATGGTTAAAGAGCACAGGAAGGCCTCACCAAGGGCACAACTGGGCCTCTGTTAGCACATGCCTTGCTGGAATCTGTGGCAAGATGTGTCACTGTGTCACTATCATATTTTTCATAATTAAATTTTCCTAGTATATAATCAGGTGCAGAGTCTTCCATGATACTCTCGTTATCCAGAGTTGGTTTCTTATTACTTTTATTTTTCTGAAGTTCACAAACATGTATAAAAAGATGACATTTCTATGTCCACATACCTGACAATCTATATGAATTCAGAAAGAAAAAAAAAACTCTCCTAAAGAATAGCTTTGCTCTGTGGGGAGCCCTGAAACAAGAAATTTTTTCTCAAGTTCTGAAATAGTGTCCCATCACAAAAGTAAGACCACATTACTGTTCCATTCAGCTTTTTCCTTCTTGCAGGTTCAGAAAATAACCAGAATGTGTGGTTGGCAGGGTATTCCAGTACCATGTGTTCCAGGCTCTCAATTTTTTTACCCTAAATTGTCTATGAATCATGCCAAAAAGTTTACAGGAGGAAAATATTTCTGAGCTGATCTTCTTTCCAGATGGCCCCAACCCACATTTCCAGACCTTTTCAAAAATCAAAAGGTAAAGTTCAATGTAGGTGGCAGGGTGTCCCCACTTTCAGTGATCGTTGCTAAGGAAAGTTAAATGCTGTAGTTTGAATTTTAAGACATGCTCAGTGATTTCATGTGTAGCTATATCACCCACAGTCATATTTTGTGCTGCAGGGGACAGAAGATTATGAGGCAATAATCTGACAGGCACAGCACTAACAACTGACCCTGCTTACATTTTGGGGTGCAGAAACAGGGAGTACTTATATGCACCTATCAGGTTCTGGGGAGCATCTGTTCTGAACAGGCAAAGCTGAAGTGCTGCAAAGTGACTGATTTGTGGCCTGAAATAGACAAAGGCTAAGAGAACATGAAATAGTAAATGGATACCAAATCAAGTGCTAAATTTATTGTGATGGTCTGTAAATATACACCTGTTACAATTTCACCCAATGTGTCCGATTGTTAACTTGCCAGATTCAAATGTATTGCAGTAGTCAAGAGAAAATGTAAATATATGTAAAATTATGTTAAGTATCCAAAGCTCCTGCTAAGTTTTCAGCTACAGAGATTCAGCTGGTGAAGTAAAACTGCTTTTGAATTGCCTCATAAACTGTGTTGCTCAAAATCTGATTTAGACTGAGCTTTCAGTGTAGGTGAGAGACACATGAAAGCTGCAGCAAGTTATAATACTGGATGATCCCATCCTTTTGTCCAGTGACCATGGAAGCAAAGCAAGTTAAAGTATCTTCCCTGATGGAAAATTAAATACAATTTAACCAGTCTCTTGTGTCTTCCTAGGCTGAATTGGAGAAACATGGAACAGACCTTTAAGTGGTGGGCAGCTGGCAAACTAAAATAGGCTTATTTTATAATGGAGTGTTTGGAGAAGCATACACATAAATGTAGAAAATTGTTTTCTCTAATTCACAGGGGTTAGAGAGCTTCGTATCACTCAAACTCTAATATCTGAGCTGGCTTTCAGGAAACTTCTTGTTTCACTTGTCATATTTTTCAGATCAGTTTCCTGCTATAAATAAGGTAAGATCTGAGTTCAAGTGAGTCAAAGTGTCAGAGTTCTTTAACCTTTTTTTTTTTTTTTTTTTGTGAAGGTGCAAGCCAGAAAAATGTAAAAGAAAAAACCGAAGGAAAAAAAATGCTTTTTCACAGTTTTTGACTGTGCTCAGAGGAGACTAAGACTAAAAGAGGCAGACCAAATGCCAAATGATATCTTCTGCTTGAGGAGAGAAGGGAAACCTGTAGTTTACCAGAGCAGATATTCCCCTTGGCTCGGTGTTCCTCCTTCCTTCAGTTGCAGCTGCAGGGGTCTCCACCCCCTGATTCCTGGAGGTGAGCATGGAGAGAGCCCACTCCAAGCTAGGAGATCAAGAAAGGGAACCAAACAAATTCATAGTGGGCCCTGATAAACATCTGGTGTGTGAGAAAGGATGAATGGATGGCTCCCCACAGAATTTAATTAATAAAGTCATGGCCTGCTGCTTAAATACCTGTCTGCCACTCCTGCATCTAGGTAAGTACAGGCCATGGTTTGGCTTCTACCTATGACTGGTTTAATTGGAAATATGTCAGCTTCTATGGCCCATTACCCAGGATAGTGATTGCAATGAAGATTTAAGAATATATATCTTAATTAAATTTAACAGGGTGTGCTTGCCCAAACAAAACTTGCTTTCCATCTTCATAAATCAAAATAAAGATCCAATCTATTTCTAGTGACTTGTGTTGATTTCCACTTTTAAAGAAACCTTGCCAATAGGACTGGAATGTGAATCACTTGCAAAAATATTGTTCCCAGTTGGTCCTAAAAATTTTTGAATAGACAATTTTGTAGTTTATTATACACATTTGACTCAAGTAATCTGCCACTTCCTTGGGAAATAAGAAAAATTATCTGATTTTCATTGTTTTTAGTAGTCTTTGTGTGTGTTCTGAAATATGAAGACTTTCTTCTGTGTTTTAATACCAAAGGGCAGTTTCAAATCACTGTGCTTAATTAGTATTTAAATATTGATCAAAACTTCACTATTTACAGCTTTCCATATCGTGAACTGCAATGTAACTTCAGCATGATCAACTATTCTATGATTTGTTTTTCTACTTTGTTTTGAAGGCTTACAATATAAACCAGAGAAACAAAGTATAAAATATACAGTAAATTAGGTTTCAAAGCATAATATATTAAAGGCAAATTTGAAGAGTCATTAGTCACAGATAAATCAGACTTAATGGATAAAGTATATCAGGATTTTTTTCATAAGTTCCTTTTGTTGTCACATGAGGATTTACCAAAAAATCATAGCCCTTGAGTTTCCCCAGAGAATATTTATATTTTCTACATGCATATGAATGCTTGACCACAGGTTTAATTCTGTTTCTACTGAACAAAATTCTCATCAACTTAAAAGAAAGTGGAAAAGTATCCAATAGAAAGGAGTTATGGGTATCTAGGAACTGGTGGTATTTTATCTTTAAGGACTATTTCTCACTAATAAAAAAATTCTTTGCCCTTCCCTTTTCCAACACACAGAGCCAGGTAAAAATCTGTACTAAATCAAAGTGGCCTATTCTAAGAGTTAGCATTAATACACTGACAGAAGAGATGCTGTAGAATCTGAAGCTTTGGTACTCACTTTCTTTTAGTACTGTACTACTCTTTAATACACTATTTCATATTGTAGCTTTCCAATCTGGAGTTAAGATTACCAATGATATTCTGCACAAAAGTGTAGAACTTCCATAGCTTTTGTCTAATAGCTGCCCAAGGGGTGTGTTTATCATTTATCCTAGAGCTTACAAAGGAAATTGCTTTTAGAATCTCTGCTTGTTCCTTAATCCACTAGCATATTTTTATTTCATGTTTAGCAGCAATATGTGGGGCTCTGCTGATCTAATCACATCCCTCTTCTCAAACAAGTGATATGAATTTTTTATGACGCAGTGGCATTGCAATGAGACACCATGGCTAAAAGTAACAACCCTGTAATGCTGAAATGTGATTTATTACCTAACCATTAATGTTATGTATGACATACATTTGCAAGAGAATAATGCAAAGTGGAACAGGTAGAGTGAAAGGGATAGTAGAAAAAATGGGGAATGGAAGTCTGGAAGTCTTTCTGTGGGAGAGATGTGTTTCTGAGCTAGAAATATGTCTGAACATACACATGTGTACCACACTTTTACTTGTTTTACATAGATAGCCCCAAGCCACCTCTGCCCTCACCAAGCTGACTGGATGCACACCAAATCTTATCCAAAATCCAGTGAAGTGCAAGCTCCTTGTCAGAGCCTTCACAGCAAACTCTGTCTATGCTTAGCTACCTCTCTGGCAAGACTGGGAAGGTTGATGATTGCTGATAATTCTTTAGGCAAGTCTCAGGATGTTTGAAGTATGTCAGAATGATCACAAAGAGACAGAGCTATTCAAGCCAAAGCAGAACATCAGGACAAAAAAGTCTTCCCAAATCAAGTTAGTCTGGAAATTAGAAGATTCCTAACATAAAAAGAAGGATTTCAGATGACCTTTCAAACAGAATAGTGATGAGCAATGAACAAACTGCTTCTGGCGAGTACCTTCTGAAGGAGTTTATGGAGGCTCATTGTACATGACTAAAAGAACTGCATTAAATATTCCACATAGTTCTTCCCAGGCATGTGCTCCTAAAAATTACACAAAGCAGCAATAAATTATGCAAGGTCTGTAGCACAAGTAATGGGAAATATCTTCACCTTCTGCTGAGAGAACCTCCTGCTTGAGGTTTGAAATGCTTAATGGTGCGAGTGTCCCATAAATAGAATTGCAGAGTAGACAACTTTTGATATATTCAGGGCTTTGCTTCAGGGAAGTGTTCACACTAATGAAAGTCTCTTTGTATCTTCAGAAGCTTTTTGGTCTCAGAAACTGATCTAGTAGTTGTCTGAGAATACATCCTGAGGATTTTCAATGCATTCATTTCACATCAGATTGATGTTTGTGTTGATTCAGTTTTCATTTGAGCTAGACCTGGAAAATTTCCAACAGATTATTAGAAGTGTTATGAGTTTCTGGACCCTTTTACTATTTCTCTCAAGGTTTAATTTGACTAAGCTTTAAAGAGTTATCAATTATTTCTTATTTTAAAATCTAATTATAAAATATCAGCAAATACATTTCTAAAAAAAAAATCCCAAACAATCCAATCCCAAATGTAGATTTAGATTTTAGCTGTCATTTTCAAAATGGTCTCAGTTCTGAGTGGAAAAAAAGTGTCTTCTTTTCACCAGAAGAAAATATTTCCAACAATTCAATGATTCATCACATGAAATACACACTTGCCTATAAGAACGGGCAGCAGCTTTGATGTATTGACATTTGCATTATACTAATTCCAGGGTATGGATTTTGTAGAATTAATTGCTGACTCAATAGTTAGGGAAATGCTTATTTGATTCTTGCATTTTAGCTCTGAAAAGACTCTCTCAAAAGTTTTGAGATCAACTTAGTGGAATGGTTATAATTTGTGGAAATGTTATAGACTCTAAAGTAACCAGTACTGCATCCCATCCAAAAACGATTTTGAAAAATACTGTTATTCATCTGGTTTTGTACTTGTATATCCTTCACTCCAGCACTTGATACTTCATTAATAGCTTAAACCTGGAGAAAGAGTGAAATAAGTTATGCAAATTAGACAGGGACTTGAGAACTGAATATAATTTCTCTTAGCTTGTGTTTCACATTGAAAAAAATACATTTTTCCAGATAATGCTCTGAAGTGTGAAGAAACCCAAGTAACTCTGCAGGTGCCTATGTAGGTAATACCGTAAACCTTTTTAAGTGTTACATAAGGGGATAAAAGAACTACTTGTGATTCCATTTTTAATATGTGTTAAACCCTCAGCACAACTGAGACTGTAAGGTTTCAGCATTTCAAGCAGTTAAAATAACATGCATTTAAAATCCCATATTAAAAGAAAAGGTTAAACAGGAATGTCACAGCAAATGCTTACTGGCTTCTTTACAGACTCCTTCACTCTGTGTTTGTTCCACTGCCATGGTTGAGTTAAATGGAGGCAGGTTTGATCAGTAAGACCTGGAACTCTTTCTCTCCTCTTTTGCAACAGAAACAAAGATTTTGACATTCACATAATGGCAAAGTGTATATCTATTTATTGAGTTTGGTCTTGGAGTTCGTTTCCTGTGCTGGAGGGAAGCAAGTTACTAAAAGTTCATAATAATGAAATCAAAATAGCCTTTATAGTTATTATAAGAAGATCTCTAAATTGTTTGCTGTTTTTGAGATGTGATTAGATTGGGGTTTAAAAGTAAAAATGTTTTTAAAGACCCCACCTGCAGGACTGCATCCAGCTCTGGGGTCCCAGCACAGGAAGGACAGGGACCTGTTGGAGCCAGGCCAGAGGAGACCACCAAATTGATCAGAGGGATGGAGCAGTTCTGCTGTGAGGAAAGGCTGAGAGAATTTGGATTGTTCAGCCTGGGAAAGAGAAGGCTCTGGGGTGACCTAGATTGTGGCCTTCCAGTACCTGAAGGGACCCAGAAAGAATGATGGAGAGAGATTATTTACGAGGGCCTGGAGTGACAGGACAAGGGTGAACAGCTTCAAACCAGAAGACAGTAGGGTTAGATTAAAGATTAAAGGAAAAAATTCTTGACTGTCAGAGTGGTGAGTCATTGGAATCCTGAGGGTGCCCAGATAAGCTGTGACTGCCCCATCCCTGGAAGTGTTCCAAGCCAGGTTGGATGGGGCTCTGAGCAACTTGGTTTAGTGGAAGCTGTCCCAGCCCATGGCACAGGGGCAGGAACAAGATGATTTTTAAGGTCCCTTCCAACCCAGCCCATTCTATGATTTTATGATTCCATACAGGGCAATCGATTACCTTTGTTTCCTACGGTTGTTCAGCTCTCAGGTGGATGGGTTTCTTCAGTTTCCCTTCTGCAGTACTATCCATCAGCTCAAGTATTTAATAAGCAAAAACAAGGCTTGAGAGTAATTGTGCCTTCAAAAAGCCCCAATGTACTCACAGAAGATCTGGTATTATTAGAAGGCCTTATATTATGTTGCAGGGGTTCATTGTATTTATACACTGAATGAAACTCTGTCAGAATTTTTGTCCAGGACTGAACTCTGAACAAGCAAGCAAGATGAATTAAAGATATACCCTCAGTGAAAAAATTGAGCAGTTAAAATTCTCATCAGCATTGTTATCAAAATGCATAAAATTATCAGAGAGAGTTTAATTATCTTAATGATCTGCTTTTTTAAACCAGAAATTTCAAAAATGGAATATAGAAACAAGTTATCCTAGGTTCTATGGGTAATATCAGTGTTTTATTTGAAGAATAATGTAACAGCTTTCATTCTCCCCCCGCAAATTTGCACAATTAACTATGAAATTGTTGCAGAATTTGGTGTTAAAGCTCCACTAAAAAAAAACCCAATCATTTTCTTAGAAAAGAGAGAGGGACAAAAAAACTTCTAATTGATTTAAAAATGAAGAGTCAGTCTTAAAGTTTTAGGTGCATATGCCCCCCAAATTCCTAGGAGTAGGGTAATTTCTGGAGTCTTACACCTCCAGAAGTTCACCCCAAACAATGGAAAACAAATTGTTGAGCAAAAGAAGCCACCTGCTCCACAAGAAATGAACTGTAGTGCTAGTGGAAAGCTGGACAGGTGACCTCCAGAAGTTCCTTTCAACCAAAATCACTCTGGGATTCACTCAGCACTCAAAAGTCACAGCTCAGGACAGCCCACACTGGGCAGCCCCTGCCCTGCCAAAGTCAGTGCAGACACGTGGAATGAGCTGTGGTACCTGATGGTTAATGCCAGGCCCAGCTGTGACCACACACCACTGGCACAGAGGAAAACAGCAGCATCACAAGCCAGAGGCACTCTCTGTAAGGCCAGTGGAGAACCCCCTGGCAGGAGATGAGTAAGAATCCATTTCATAGTTATAAAAGCAAATGAGACAACTAGTAAGTGGGACTGGCTGCATCATCTCCAAAATCAACAAAATTAACGTGAAAGGAAGAAGTACATGAATAAGACTCAGAGCTATGAGGTTATTCATATTGAGGGAATATGAGATTTACTGCATCAGTAAATAAATCAGAAGAACTATATTTAAGAAGACTGATACCTCTTTCTTTTTAAAAAATGATGATGGTTCTGAAAGGTATGCTGTGGAAAAACAAAGACATATCTCTCAATTCACATTCAAGGCAAACAAAGGCAAAGTAAATAATATTTGGGAAGATAAAAGATGGAAGCACTGTTACATCTGGAAGGAAAAGTGTAGATGAGTAGTATCAGAGACCACAAACAGCTTTTTGAGGGCCATAGTTGGCCTAGACCTACACCTTGGAAAATGTTAATGATACCTTATAGCATGGTTCAGGCCATCAACAATATGCCTACACCAGTGAACCCAAATTCTCAAAGATGATGAACTAGGCATGAACCCAGTGCACTGCAGCTGCCAGAGGATTTCAGCCTGTGGGAGCAGACTACCCTGGAAAGCCATTTCCCACACAGCAGAGCTATTGTGTGTGGGTGTCATGTCCTCAGCAGTGACAAGCAGACGCACCCTTGCTGCTCTGCGCTGCTCAGTAATGCAGACAAGGTCCCCGGTGTCTCTGAGAAGGGTCCCAACACAGCTGCTCTTCACCCACAGAGCTCTTGCTTCAAAGTTGTGGACACTAATGAAACTAGATGTCAGTGTGCTCGAGTACAGAAAGAGTCTTTGTGTTCATTCTTAGCAGACTTTTTTTTAGTTGTGAACCTATCAGTGCTGCTGACAAAAGGACTATAGCAAATATCTGCCAGTCAGGAATTCATAGATTACATTTTCATTTAAAAATGGTGTGGATATTTGGGACACCATACAGACAGATAATATATATCTATATATAAATATAAATAAAAAGCAGAAAAACTGGTCATGACTTGTAGAGTTACTGCTGCTCTGTGGAGATGCAGAGAAAAAAGGAAAAACTATTAGTTTAGAGTGCCTAGGACAGCATGTTTCAAATTCCAGTTACCATTGTAAAAGTCCTTTCAGTATTAAATGAGTTTTTATTGTTGGAGCCATAAGAATGTTTCTTGGTGCACTAACAGCAGCAAAGGCACAGAAACACACACCCACACAAAAGTTTATGTACAAATGTCTAGCACAAAGGCTGGAGGCAGTGACAGTGTTGTCAAATGATGAACACTTAAAGCTTGCTGTATACACCAGGAAACACAAGCCAAGCAGACACTTTGAAAAGTCTGAAGTAACTTGCTCCCCTCCAGCAAACTATGCCTTTTTTTTTTTTGCTTATTTCCCCAGTATAAGCTTAGTAACAATATTTTTATAGATGACATTTATATCAAAAAGCATTTTTACTAAACATGGTAGCACAGAGAAAACAAAAGAACACAAATTTACTTTTGCATGAGGCACATCTTTAGGTATATAGTCACCATTGCCCTTGCTGAGTGTGGAGGAGCTAACAGTGGTTCTGTTCCCAGCTTAGCTACTCCAGCTTAGTAAAACAGCCATGTGGACTCTAGCCAGCTAGTTATGCTCACACACTGAGACTATACACAAATGAAGCACTTGCAAATGTGTGTAACTGTGCTCTTTAGCAGATCTGGTCTCATGTGACCAATATTTCTTTCCATAATCTACTATTCTCTTCTATTCTGATATGCTCAATGCTAATTTTCACTTGATTCTAAAGTATATTGTTGCTTCCTGGATTGTTAGGCAGTACATTAAACTTTCAATAAATGCCACTAATTCCTACACCCACAGAAATATAATTTACTCTTGTTTTAATCCAATATGAACTGCATTGACAAGAAGGGTTATTTGCCAATGTTTTGAAGGCAGGCAGGGTGAGAAGGAAAAGTCTTTGCATTTTCCAAGTTTATATCTAGGCCCCAGATGGAAACAATTCTACAACAAAAGAATAAAATCTGGTAGGATATTCTTGAGATCTTGTAAGTTCAGCAGCACGTCACTGGTACTGAGGCCAATTTTCCAGAAGACTGATTTGAATAGCAGAAAAGAGGAGGAGAGGAAGGCCAAGTGGAATTCTAATTTAACCCACAATGTGCTGCAGTCTAGCATTAAATGGGAATTTTATATAAAGCAGCAGAAATTATAGAATTAACTCATGTTACATGTTTGCTTCATTTGTTAATATTGACTGATAATATATGTGCCTGTGGTTTTTAAAAGGAAAAGCCTTCAGCACTTTAAAAGAGGCAAGTGAATGATGCAAGTTTCTGTTACTGATTACAGTACTTACAGTACTTTAGAAGATCTGTACTTATAATCCCAATATTTGTCTTTGACATCAGAGGCTTTAATCTATGACACTTAAAAGCTTCATATATTTTGTTGCAAAAATCTACCATTGAAGCAAATAAATGATAGCCTCTATCAGCCCACATATCTTTCAAAATAGATTGTTATACTAATCAGTAAGTGAAAACAAAAGGCCTTTTAATGCCTGCCAGCAAAGATGGAACAAATTACTTCTAAGATCCAAGACTGCAGAGCTGGTAGCCTGCTAAGTAATCATTCTTGGAGACTATTTGCCTTTCATAGTTCTTAAAAAAAGTTTCATGGCAAAATTAACTTCCAATTTAACATCTGTTTCCTAGCAGAGGAAAGATAGTCTTGTGGATTAAATCTGAGAACTTCTGGACTCAGATTTCCTGGAGAGCCTTGGCCAAATCACTTAATCTCCCTCTACTCCATTCTGTGTGAGTGAAATGGGGGATAAAAATGGGCTGCCTTTATCACTTGCAATGAAAGCTGTTTTGGTGGAAGTCATGTCTTGCGTGGGGACATGGAGCACTCATGACTAAGTGGTTCTGAACTCAGGTCCTTTGGGCCCTACTGTACAAAAAAATGAAGAAAAGTAATCAGAGATCAGGCTGATGTATCACATGCTCAGGGAGTTGTATCAGATGCACTAGAGGTGACAGAAAGAAAAGTTGGTAAAATGAGTTTTAATTAATGACTTTGGAATTTTTTTCATGAAACTACCAGGAGTTTCATGAGTCCTGTGAATGTTTGTTGCTGGGAAAAACTATTTTGATAGACAATCATCCTTCACAAGGACTCAGTGAACTCAAATGAAATTACCAAAACTAAAACAAGTGAATGTATTTTATTAGGTGTGAGAAGAGCTTTCAGCTCAGATATCTTATTTATTTTCAAAAGCCCCAACCTTAGGTAGCATCTAGAAACAAATCCCAAAAAACTGATGCCGATGTTGAGTCTAAGCAATTGGAACTTGAAATAATTTTTCAAATTACTGTCTTCTCTTAAAGCAAGAGGATTTTCCCATATTGCTTGTAGCATCAAGCATCTCATTCTTAAAAAATCACTTATATTGGTCTAAATAAGAGCTTTAAATTTTCAAACCTGAAATAATTACTGGGTGAATAAAGAGATGTATCAATCAACATTAGAATGAGATGAAAAGCTAAAATAAATATCCAAAGTATTTTAAATATGAAGATAAAAAAGGGATGAACATGGATTTTGATCCTTGGTAAAGCGTTTTATACAGTATTTTATGCAGTATTTTTTATATACAGGTATTTTTATTTACTTTTTATAGAAATTGCTTGGATTTTTTATACATACGTAATGCTAACTTTCTAACTTATTTTATAGTACGTAATACTAGCTTTCTACAAATGTGCTTTCCTGAGGGTTGAAATTCTTGGTGGGTTGAAAATGGTGTTTGATTACCTACTGTGCATTGCAAATTTGACTTTCTTCAATCAACTTGCCACTCAACTTCTTCCACTGTAAATAAATTGACTAAAAAAACTGAAGGCAAAAAGCAACACTGTACAGGGAATTCTGTTCTTAAGGTACAGATAAAGATTCTGCTCTGAAGATGATAATTCCTGCCTCTCATTCCCTCCCATGTTCCTAGCAGTCCATGCAAAATGGCATGAAAAGCAGAAGTCAGGGAGCAGTGAAGTAAAATGAGGGCAGAGGGGCACAAGGTCATGCTCAAAATGGAGAAGACACAGCAAGTTAAGTGAATGACCATCTCGTCTTAGGAATTTTCATGTTCGTGCAGTTCTTCAAAGCTGGTTCAAGCAGAAAACAGTTAAATGGAGCATAACCAGAAATGAACTAATCAGTTGTTTTGTACTTATTACTGCTCAGGTCAGCATAACCTTTCCATATTTTGATACATTTTTAATCTCACTATTCAAGCAAAAATAATTTTGCTCTTCTGACACAAATCTCACCCTCCTGAACTATTTTTTTTAACACAAAAAGTTACACATTTAAGTGAAAATAAAAAAAAAAAAAGCCAAGGCTGTAACTAGAGCTAAAAAGATAGAAGTATTTTACACAAACATTTGCATTTATCTGTTTTTTTAAATTACATCTTTTGAACTTTCATACTGCCAATATGTATGCCCCATCAGCACCTGTGTCATCACCAGGAATGTGTTGCAGATATGTTTATAGGAGACTTAAAATGCACAGTCATGAAAGCTACATTTTGGATTAGTGATCAGTAGTGCTTGTGCATAAAAATCTTTGAGTAAGGGTTGGGACCAAGTGACCTACAAGGTTTCCTCCAAACCAAAATGTTCTATTATCCTATTAAAATAAATTTTTATGAATTATATTTATCTAATCACTATGGAGATTCATCTCATGTGACTCATTTTAAATCAAAATGGTTTAGCAAATCGTGTAAGCTACTCACAATCACGCCATGAGCAAAAAATTCTTCAAAATAAGTTTTCTTACTGACCTACACAGGCAATGAAATTATTGGTAGAAAATGGTAAGAAACCATAAGTAGGACAGAGAAAAAAATCAAAACCAACCAACCAACCAACCAACCAACAAAAAAAATCAAACAAAACCCCCCCCAACCCCAAACAGATAAATCACCAGCAACCAGATTATATGACAGTATGTGAATAAATGAAGAAATCCTAATACCACAGAGCCAAATTTTTCTGTTTTTCTTGAAAAGATTTCTGCATTTCTGGGAAATGTCAAATTTTTTGCTTTATTATTTACATATTTTGCTGATTTGTGGAAAGTTATGCTCAAAATAATAAACTTTGCTGGAAACAAAGATTTTGTATCTTTTGAGCCGTTTGACTACTGTCTATTAATTTAATGTTATCTCGATGAAATAGGTAAATGGTTCTCTCAGTACTTGTTTGCAATATGAAGCCAAGCTCTAATACTAGAAGCCCATTATTTCTCCAGCCTTTTCCCTTGTATTTGCATCATGTTTTAAGTATATATATTATTATTAAGTATATATAATCATATTTAATCACGGTTTAAGTTATAAAGCAAGCTCTGCCCAGGAAAAGGTGGGCATTGGGTGGGAATAAGCAGAAGCCTACATAGCATCTTGCATAATGTGTTTGCAATGTGGCCATCTTCTTTTATCTCCTCAGTCTGTTAAATATAAAGAAAAATAGTCAGATCAGAAAAGATAAAACCTTGAAAGACATAGTGGTCACAATATGTGTTAAAGACAGCCTACATGTATATAGTTAAAGCTGTTGGCTCAAACCTGACATGAGTCATGTTCCATTATAGCAATGAAGTGTCAGCCAACAAAATCTGAAATACAACCCAGATTTCTCTTCCTTCAAACAGACTGTAACCTAATGAAATTAAAATGTATATAGAGAAGCTGGGTCAAAACCACAGAATAACAGAACAATGATCTGAGTCTTCCACTCTGAACAGCTGAGGAAGATGTGGGGTCCAATGGACCAGATCCTCTTGACCCCAAGGGACAAAGAGGCACCATCACAAAACTGAGGCTGGACTCTCAGTTCAGGAGCTTTTACACTTGGAATTCTCCTTGCTGTATGGAAACTGCTCTTTACAGAGACGTAAGGGCTGACTTTTAGGCAGAGTCCTTCCCATTTCAAAATACTTCATGTAAATGCTTAATCCCCAACATTATGTCAATTGAACGTGCCCCATGACCTCTGTGAATATGAGTATTTTCCTACATGCATCAAAGTGCACCTTGAATCAGGTCTAAATGAAGGGTAGGAAAAAAATGACAGTAGTATGATGAGGTGGGAAGTTAGCCAATGGGAGGAGTACATAGTTCACAGAGATAATGGAAATTCAGCATTCCATGTCGAAACAACATGTGAGGTGCAAGGGGTCTACTAAGGTACGATCTACATTTCTAAAATCTGAAAACACACTCTCCTGTGTGTATTCCTGAATGAAGCAGTTCATTCCCATAAGATAAGATAGACTATCGATGATGTGGGTCCATCCGCAGTTCGAAATGTCCTTCCTTTTCAAAGTCTCTTTATTTATGGATGCTTTTACAGTTTATATTTCCTTACTGAATCCTTTCAAAATAATGAACTTTAGACTAGCCCTAAAAAGGCAGAACCCCCCCTAGTTTTCCTTATCTTTTAGCTACTCTATTATTTTTTTTCAACAAAATATTAATTACTATTAGCTTTCTTTCCATATCAGAACTCTTAATATTTTAATCACTGTTTAGTTCATGCTTACTCATAATCAAAACCTGTTGAACATTTTCTTTAGCTGTAAATATTTTACCTTAACAGGCTCTTCATTTATGATTCTATCTTGCAGAAAATCTTTATTTCTGGGCTAACAGGCACTTCTTGCTCTCTTGCTTGCTTGCTTTTTTCTTCCTTGCTTTATTGATTTCCTGCTTTCTCTCTCTCATTCTCTTTCTTTCTGTCTCTCTCTCTCTCTTAATTTGAGGAATGTTGGATCACAGAAATGTCTCCTTCACTAATTGTCTTTTTTAGCCTAAAATAAAACACAGCAATTGAGATTCATTTGAAATGTTGGGGTTTTTTTTTTTTTTTTTTTTTATATTTTACATGCCAAAACTTTTATAAATTGTATTANTTGCTTTATTGATTTCCTGCTTTCTCTCTCTCATTCTCTTTCTTTCTGTCTCTCTCTCTCTCTTAATTTGAGGAATGTTGGATCACAGAAATGTCTCCTTCACTAATTGTCTTTTTTAGCCTAAAATAAAACACAGCAATTGAGATTCATTTGAAATGTTGGGGTTTTTTTTTTTTTTTTTTTTTACAGTTTAGACTGCCATAACTCTGTATAATGCATGTTAAAGAAAGTGCTTAAGTGCAGGCTTACTAACACCCTTCCATTTCCTACATTGACCACACGTTAAGGGCAGCATACATCAAGCACAATCACACCCTTGGCCATATTTTCTTGCAAATATTAGGAGACAACACATGAAACTTAACAAGAGTTTGTTTGTCAAACCATACAGATAAGTTTAAAACAGAAATTTTGAGGTGGTACCCTTCCGTGTAGTATTGGTTTTAGCTAAGTTAAACTCCAGTAATTTGAAGGATATTCATCCAAATTTACCTAGTGTGACAAGAAGACTCTTTATTGGCAGATCTTTCTCAGAAGAGAAGGATTCTTTCATAGAATTTATATATTATTTATACTGCAGTAGTCCCTGGAGATTCAGTAATGGATGGGGAACTGGTTGCATCCATCAGGAGAGGACAATGTGCAGTTGTCCCATGGATTAAGAGGGCAGTGAGCCTTTTCCCTCAAAACTATAAGTAAAGCAGAGATCCTATTACATGCTTTCCCAAGGGACAATAATGAATAAACACTGCCAAAGCATCCAATTCCATGACTGAGAGAGGAGGAGAAGCCAAGGCAACATTCTCAAAATAATGGTGTACTTTCTGCTGAAGAACAGACTGGAAGGTGACCTGTGTAGCTTTTCATCAAGAGTTCTCTACAACTGTCATCAGCCACTGTTCTCAAAGGGGAATCTTGCAATGGATAGAATGCATAGGCACTGTTGGGAACTATGCAGGTTGCATCAGTTTCACTGAGAAATTTCTGATGGACTTCCCAGAAGAAGGGGCTTTCCCATTTAGTTCAACAGATGAGATGGGAAAGAACTTTTGTGTTGGGCGCATAAAAACCCTTAAATAATAAATCAAAGAGAGACCTTTAAGAGCTGGCAAATTGCTGTATAGCCACAGTTGTCAAGCATGGTAATTAATTTTTCAGGAAGGAATAAAAAATTAGATTTGAATGCTCAGAGAATTAAAAAAGGGTGAAGGAAAGAGATGCCACCTACATGTTAAAATGCACATGTGAGATACAACACTGTAGAATCATAGACTGTCTCGAATTGAAATGGACCCATAAGAATCATCAAGTCCAACTCACTGCTCCTTGCAGGGCTGCCTGTCACTAAACAGAGTGCCAAACAGATGCTCCTTGAACTCTGCCAGGCTTGATGCTGTTACCACTTCTTTGAAGAGCCTGTTCCAGTGACCAACTGCCCTCTCAGGGAAAAACTTTCCCCTGATGTCTAATCTGAAGTTTCCTATATGCAGCTTCATTCCATTTCCTCGTGTCCCATTGCTGGTCACTGGAGACAGAAAAACCCTCTAAGTCCTTCAGAGATCCAGTGCAGAGGTTTGCCTGCCCAACATATTTCCCAGTAGATTTAGGTAGACTGGTTGAATTTTTAAAGAGTGATATATAACTACTCAGGCATTCTATTTGTTATTGCTTCGAGGACCTACAGTTGTCTTTACTCCGACATACGGACTTGCCCCATGTGTTTGTAGCCAACTCCTTCCTCTAATCTTTAATTTTTGGATTCCTTGCAGTCTGTTCCACTAATAGTTGCTAAAAATTAACCATTACTTCTACTTGTTAACTGTCCTTGATTTTTCTGTCACTAGCAACACACAATGCTAGATGTCAAATATTATCATACTTTGTCAGACCTATTAGAATTATAACCACTGTATTTTTAATTGTTGAAAAGATCTTTGCCTTTCTTATCCAGCTTCAGCCATTAAGTATTTGATAAATAGGAGCCCATTTCTCCTTTCAAGGCCTGCAGAAGTAAAATAAAGGGTCTTCTCTTTATCACCATTTTTTTATTTGTGGAAGTCTATCATTTGCTTCCATTGTAATTCTGTAACACTGAACAGAGAAATGCTCTGACTACATCAGGTTCACCACTTACTAGAGCAGACTAGAATATAGACTTTATGACAATGGCAGTTTTGACTGAATAAAAATGGTTTATCTAAAAGCTTTCTACTTTAATATCTGATTTTTTTTTTTTTTTTTAGTTCAAAGCTGAATAAAGAAAATATTATTTTGAAAACTTTAAAATAGACCTGAAAGTGTCTCATTATACCTCCTGGTAATTCTAGTTCTGAGATATGAAGACTTTTTTCCTCTAAGGGATAAATTCCCTGGTTGAATTGTATCCCCTATGGTACATCTTCCTTTTGAACTCTTGCTAAGCTACTCTAGTGCATGATGAAAGATCCAAATCTGTAGCATATCCAGGGAGATGTTGGAAGTTTATTGGGAATTTAAGCAACCTTGTTGATTTTGCAAGTAGCTATAGACATTTGTGAGATATTTGATATAGTTGTTTTTCTAAAAGTGTTATTTCAAGCACCCACGTGGGTACTCTATTCCCAAGCACTTGTCTGAATTTATCTATGACAGACCCCCAGTGATTTAATAGAATAATGAATAACTTCCACAAGGTGCTTGAGTTAGAGAAGTAGATTTCAGAGAATCACAAGATGGTTTGGTTTGGGAGGGCCCTCTGGAAACAATCCACTCCAAGGCAGGTGACACAGGAAAGTGTCCAAGGGGGTTTGGAACGTCTCTAGAGAAGGAGACTCCACATCTTCCCTGGGCAGCTGCTCCAGTGCTCTGCCACCCTCAGTGTAGGGAAGTTCTTCCTCATGTTGATGTGGAACTTGTGTTTTAGTTTATGGCCAATGCTCCTTGCACTGCCACTGGGCCCCACTGAAAAGAGCCTGGCACCATCCTCTTGGCACCCACCTTGGAGATATTTGTGTGCAATAATGAGGTCCCCTCTCATCCTTCTCTTCTCCAGTCTAACCAGGCTCAGCTCCTGCAGTCTCTCTTCATAAGAGAGATATTCCAGACCCCTCATCAACTTTGTAGCCTCTCTTGAACCTTCTCCAGTAGCTTCTCAGCTTCCTAGTCCCCTTTTGAAATGTCCTCAGGATATTCTTAAAACATGAGGACTGAAAAAAAAAATTAAAAACCCTTATACTTTGAAGGATAAATTTTCAGTTGCTTTTACAACAAATTCTGAATTTATTCTTTAGCAATCTTCTTCATCCTGAGGCTATCTGCCTCTTTGATTGTGTTTTCTGCTTAGAGATATTCAACAGTGACATGCCTCATTTTAAAGATGTTTTGGGATAAACGTTCCCAGATTTTTAGAAGTCATAGATGTTCACAAATCTTTCTCACTAGTTGAAATATGTCTTATTACTCTGAGCTGCATTTACTACCTTGATTGACATTGTCTGACTAGATTTGTTAATTTTTTTCCTTTTCTAGTATTGATCAATGCATAACCTTTGTTTCAATTGTCTATAGATATCTTAAGAGCACACAGAGAATGCAATATAAGCAGGAAGAGATTTAATCCTGAATTAAATCCCTTGCTGAAATGTTCTGAAGAAAATCAATATTAGGCAAGATCCTCACCAGGTGTAGATTTGTGTAACTCTGTGAAAGTGAATGAGCTCTGAAAATGTATCCCCACTGAGAGTCTGGTACAATGTTTTATACAAAGGAGAAACATAGATCCCTTCAGACTGAGCTGCTGTAATGAAATTTTATCATAAATTTTGTATCCATAGCATGTTTCAGTTTGTATCCTAAATCATATTTTGTATGCCTGGCTTCTTAAATGGGTTGAGGCAATCTCATCACAGGCCCTCTTACTCTAAATAAAATCCTGCAGCATCATCTTTCTGGCAGAACTGTAGGAGATGAATAGAAGGTAATGAAAACATGAGAGGCTGCCTCAGCTCAGAGCCTAGTTAAGCTTGCTCCTTTCTTGATCTCAAGTGCTTTTGGTCTTTTCCTCTTTGGGATGATTCTCCCACTTCCACCTTTCCATTGAGATTGGTTTAGGTGGTTCCCAGAAGAGAACAGCAGAGCCACAAAGAGCGAGTGCTTGATCTTGGTATTCAGTACCTCACAGTGGAGTGGGTACTTATTATGAAGGGATCTGGCCTCTCAAGTGGAATAAGATGAAGCTACTGCCCTCTCAAGTGAAAAATCAAGTGTACAGATCAAAATGGTCTATTAATACAGACATTTGTGGCTCTATTTTTGCAATTACAGAATGCCCCATTCATAATTTACATTATATCCACAAAACCCTACACTTTTTACCTCAGGCATCATGCCAAGAGGACTAGAAAATGAGAAAATAATAGTTTTTTGCATGGTACCTTCTATTTGGATGTGACAGTGAATCCCATTATCTTCTAAAAAGCCTTCTTTGTCATAATTTATTAAAGAACAACATTTATGTTGCAATTCTCAATGAGTTTGTAGGGCTTTGTTAATTTGGTATGCTCTATTGCTGAACGTTCTATCTGTTTGGGAAATTTTGATACAACTGAGCCATTGAAGACAGCTTTTTATTATAGACCACTTTTAATTTCTTCCTTGCAAATTTACACACATTTACATTGCTGTAGAGATGCAGGGCTCATACGTACTTATATCACAAAATAAAAGAGTCTGGTTTAGATGGAACTCAATTAATGCAACTTCAAGATTTACAGGCTGGGGCATAATTTTAAATTTAATTAATAGGTACTTGAGTGTTTGGCACTTTGGAGGAAAGGAATCTTCAATAAACTGAAACCTGAGCACATTTAATTATACCATGACTAATCAGTTGTGTTTGCCATTTCCCACCAAGCCTCTGTCACAGCTATTCCAGATAGTCATACTTTACTTCACATGTTGTCATTTAACTGCTTTGTACTTTTCTTATTTACTTTTCCACAAGCTGCAGTGTCAGCACAGACCTGAGTGTGCACTCAGTGTTATAATGTGTTTTGAAAGTACGGCATTTTAAGTAGCATATTGTAATTTTTTGTTCAGATTGAAGTGATGAAACCATGATCCTGAACAGGATGAATAATATCACTGTCCTATGGCCTACAGTTTGAAATAGGGTTTGATTTTATGATAAACACATTTCTGCCATTACAAATAGAATAAAAACAGATTTACAATGCCATGGCATTTTATTAGGAAAATGTGAAAACAACGGTTTTACGATGCTCAGTTTGTGGTGTAGTACATTCCTCAGTGTTATTACAACTCAGAGTACACATTCTCATTCTCTGGGCCAATGTTATTAAAAACACAACTGGGAACACTTTTCAAATGCTGCCAGCATCCCTTTAACAGTATTTCATCAATAGGTGTTCTGGTAGTAATGGCTTTTTTTTTGTGACTACCAGTCTCTTTGTATTACAGTTTTACCTCCCAGCAGGCTCAGCTCCTCAAGAGCAGCTCCATCGGCCCAAGGTCAAGGATCCACAGTGTTTCTGCAGCCGCAGTTTTGGCAAAGCACCTTGATGGCCCATGACCCTCCCTGAGCAGTGGCTGGAAGACAGGACTGTCAGTGGCTGGTGCTAACTTCTGCTCAACTGATAGTTTCATAGAATCATAGAATCACAGAATGGTTTGGGTTGGAAGGGGCCCTAGAAACCATCTCACTCCAGCCCACCTGCCATGGGCAGGGACACCTTCCACCAGACCATGTTGCTCAGAGCCCAATCCAACCTGGCCTTGGACACATCCATGAATGAGGCATCTACAATTTGGCTGGGCAACCTATGCCAGGGCCTTACCACTCTCACAGGGAAGATTTTTTTCCCAGTGTCTAATCTCACTCTATTTGCTTTCATTTTTGAAGCCATTACCCCTTGTCTTGTCATTACATCCTTTCATAAAAAGTCCCTCTACCTCTTTTTGTAGGGTCAAAATCAAACTCTGAAATCAAAGCTCTGTAGCCTGGTGCAAAACTTGCTGCTTGGCACTTCTGGAAACGGAGACACTGGGATGTCTAAACAGACCTTAGGATCCCAACTTCTGTTATCCAAGGAAGGTAGCTAAGGTCTGCCACCCTGACTTTTCTTAACTGGAGAGGTCTTGAGTAAAATGCTGATGGCTTTGGAAAGAATAGCTCTAAATTTTGAGATCTTAAGTCATTTTCCAATGGTAGAATAAGTCACTGCCTGCACTTTGTAAGAAATTAAAGTGAGTTGTGACAGCACTTGCATGATGTTTTTTACTTACTAGGTCCTTTGGCTTCGTTTTAAAGTTCCTTGGGCAGCTATACAGCTACACAAACCCAAAAGGTAATGGATATCCTAAGGAATGAAAAATAATCCCCTGCTCTCAGAAGGCTGCTTGAATTGCCTGTGGTTTTTGAAATCAAATACTAAGGATCCAGAGAGCTACCATAGCTTTTTTTGTATTATTTTTTTGCATACCTTGGAATCCCATCAGTAAGGATAACTTCTACAAGCCACCCCTTTGTGTCTCTTATGACAACGTGATGTATGTGTCACGCAGATGGGCTTATGATAAGGACAGCTACCCTACTACTGATAATTGTACTGAATTAGCTGTGCTAATTTAATGCTAATTAACTGCCTAAATAGATAAGTTAGCAAATATCCTACCATTTTCCAAAAATGGCCAGCCTTCATTCAGTTGGCTTATTTTAACAGCAGACTGAGACACCTATACAGAATTCTGAAGCCACAGTCAATCTGCAGCACTTATCAGAGCCCCAAAAGCCTACAGGATAAAAGAAACTAACAAGTCAGCCTGAGCACAAGCATTTATAATGCACTCAATGTGGCTCACACTCATTGGGCCACCTATGTGACTTGAGTATTTTCCAAATATATTAGTGCAAAATGCTCCAGGCATCCGTTCAGATCCCAGAAACCTGTAGAAACTCTTGGATCTTTTGCCAGATCCCAGAAACCTGTAGTTACCCTGGTTGTTTTATTTTGATGCATGGTTTGAATCTTATCCTATCTACATTGTTTTTCTTGCCTTTAAAAAAAGCATATTAATATTCAGAGGAAAATGGAATACAAACAAGGAAGAAGAATTTATTTCTTACTAGCTTCTGATGGATCCATCAGTTTGATTCCTTTCAGTTGTGTCCATCACTTTCCACTCTGTAAGGAATTTAATAATTTGTATATTTTCCGTATGGTTGATGTCAATTTAGGCAGCCCACTGACTAAAAAAGACTTGGCCAAAAGGAAAGGGGGTGTCTCCTAACCAGATGGCAAAAAAATTATCAATATTAGAGCATTGAAATACTACTTCACACCTGAAGGTCAGGGTGCCATCCACAGGGGCCTGGATAAGGTCCAGTCTCTGTATGGGGGAGTCAAAGGGTGAGCTATCTAAAGGTGAGGCTAAAGGAGAAGATGAGAGGGACAGATCCAGATTTGCTAAGAAATGTTGTTGCAATAGACTGGAAACTGAGGACATGGTTATGATCACAGTCCCACTCATATCTCATAGCCTTGAACCATTGAGGCAGGGCAAAGGGGTCCCACACCATGTCAGATGGTTGAATTAGATAAAAGAGAAATAGTTGCAAGAGTAAAATCATTAAGTTACACCAGCTGATTTCCAATTTTATACAATCTAACTTAGGTTTTTTCATTAAATCAAAATAATTTGTATTTTTCCTGAATGCAACTGCAGCACAACCAATCAGATCAATGTTTTGCATTGTTTTCCTTTCCCCAGAAGCTTCAGCCAGTCAGCAAGATCCATAGTTTTGCCAATTTCACCTCTCTGTGCAGTTTTTTTTCCTTATAAATTCAAGTCAAAGAAATGAAAACAACCAAATCTCCTTTTGCCTCATAAAGAAAGCAAACATGGGAGGGATTTTCCTTTCTTTTCTCAGGAACTAGTTGTGAAAATTGAAAAACTTCAGTGACAAAAGAGAAATATCTTTTAAGGAGCTAAGTGGCCAGTAGGACAATATTATTTGAACCTCTGGGAATGTACTAGCATTGTGTGTTATGAAAAACAGAAGAGTCTTAAAACAGTAACTAAAATAGATCCAACACAGCAGAGGTGAGGACCACAGAACTGTTCTGACAATCTGGCCCAAGGCATACAAAGATGACTTATAAGGCTTTTGGTTGTATAACACCAGAAAGCTCTAATTTAAGGATTTTTCTCAGACCAATCAAAATGTAATATTTACCAACTAATCATCTGCTGCAGCCAAGCTAAAAGTAACATAACCTGTAATTGAAGCTTTGAAAGATTAATTTAGACACTGTGCACACAGCCTAGGAATGAACTTGTGCTGCAGCAGGTCATTTGTGGTTTAGGGAGGTTCATCTAGAGGTCACTGAATACAGGTAACATGAATAATTTACATTTTTTATAGGTAGAAGGAGAAATAACTTATGCTATATTTAAACCCAATGCTAAACAAAGGGGTCTTTGAAAATTAAATTGGATTTATTACATGTGGTACAAATTTTAAAGCTAAATTGCTCTCCACATACAAGGGCATAAATTTGATTGAATTCCTAAAGGCACATTCAGTCTTTGCTACCTACTTCTAAGCCAGTTATTTTTCATAGTTACAATTCAGCTAATCAGATTTGATATGTGACTCTGCTTGTAAACATTTCCTGAGAAAAATTAGTGATACATACAGAACAAACATAATCAGCTGCACAGGGGAAATGCTAGTTTTCTGGTAACATAATTTAAAAATAATTTATAGCATACTTGGTTGTATTAAGGCTAAAGACCCCATATGCTCTCTCAAATATCCAAGTGCAGCTCTCATTGACTTCACTGGGAATGGTGCTTGTTCATCTAAAATCAGAGCCACAAGCATTTGTGTAAGACAAAGTAAAACAAACCTAGCAGTGGTACAAAAAAAAAAAAAAAGTNGCATACTTGGTTGTATTAAGGCTAAAGACCCCATATGCTCTCTCAAATATCCAAGTGCAGCTCTCATTGACTTCACTGGGAATGGTGCTTGTTCATCTAAAATCAGAGCTGAGCCACAAGCATTTGTGTAAGACAAAGTAAAACAAACCTAGCAGTGGTACAAAAAAAAAAAAAAAGTGATCAATTACATGAGAAAAATAATTTTAAGAACTTCAAATGTTAGATAGAACTATGCTTCCTTGCATAAGAAACCAGAGATAATGAAACTGAGAGGAAACCACTACTATTTTCCTTTGAATAGAACAAATACTGTGACTCCTTGTCATTCATAACTCCCTTAAAATAATATGTACACCAGGATTTAGATCTCAGGATAATTTCCTTCCACATCACCCACATATCTTCAGAAGATAATTATACTACAATCATCTGTTTTAAATTTCTGGGAGCTACATATTCTGTTGCTTGCTGCTTTTATGAGAATCTTTTTCAAAATCTGGAGAGAGGAGAGCACAGGATAACTCAGAATAACTGATAAGGAGAATATAGAAAGATTATAGTTGGTTACATACTATAATGACACTGGAAATGGTAATTCACTTACTCTATTTAGCTACAGGAGATGAAAAGACTGATGTCAACCTAAGTAAATCCATAAGAAAAGAAGTCAGCTTCCCTGCTGTCACTGAGGTTAATGGAAGTGGCAAACATTAAGGGACGTTACTCCAGTAGAGTTGTAGATTTAGCTGGATTCACTGAGTCCAAGTTATCACAGTGAATATACTGCAGCCCAGGTAATCATAACATGACTGCAAATACTCCAGGGACATATTTTTTTCCTTTCCAGCAATTATGCACAATTAACGAGGTTTATCCTTTCAGTGTCTCTGTAAAATCTCGTAAAGTGCCTAATAAAAATAGGATCTGCACTGGGTCTTTATCATCTATGGAAATCTTCTGTATCATAATAACAAGCAGCAATTGAAATTGCTTCCATCTTTGGCTTGATTAGTCAAGTACTTTGTCAAACCACAGATGCTCTTCTTTCACCTGTTCTTCACTTTGACACATCTCTCAGTGGCTGTGTCAGTGATACTGCTTTTGAGACTGACAGCTGTGAAAAACTGCTTATGTTTCTAGCATCTCTTCCTCTTTGTAAATTTTACAGTGTAAATCTTCAGGAAGTTTGTCAGTCTTAACTGAGCAAGTGTTTTATAGCATAGCTTCAAATGCCAGACCTTGATTTTTTTCTCTGGAGACAAATCCCAACCTCTTTTATTCTTACCCTACTCTTGCCTTTTCTGTTAAGACTAGTGGGGTTGCAAGAGATTTAAATTGCTGTGGAAAGTGGCCTAGCATGTCTGAATAAACACATATAAAAAGCTGTGATTAGCAGTTCTGATTAAGGAGTCCCAACACTTTCTTCCTGTTTATAGAGGAATGTGTGCTTAATACTTGTGATTAAACAAAAGACAAGGACATTGCCCAAAAAATCTTTTAGTCAGGGTTCTGAGCCTGCAGCTGTATCCTTATGAACACATTGATGAAAGGAAAGGTAGTAGTCAGAAACAAAAGGAAAGCCCAGTATATGAAAAGCATTGTCTCTGTGGATTGCAAGGCACAGTTCATAAATCAGATAACTGAGGTTTCCCTTCTCAATGACTCTTGAGCTTTGCTGATCACCACATGGCAGAGTTTTCAAGTGTTACATGAGACAGAACGGATTGCATTCTCCACCCAAATGCCATCATTCAAGTGTTATTTCTTTGCATTTTGCTGAGAAGCGGCATATCACTGCTCCTCCTTTGCTTGGCTCCTCTCTTTTCAGTGCAGCCTTTTGCATTAGAAAACAAAAAAAAGTAAAAAGAAAAAAAAAGAGAAGAGAAGAGAAGAGAAAAAAGAAAAGTAAAGAGAAAAGAAAAGAAAAGAAAAGAAAAGAAAAGAAAAGAAAAGAAAAGAAAAGAAAAGAAAAGAAAAGAAAAGAAAAGAAAAGAAAAGAAAGAAAGAAAATTTTTAAAAACCCCTGCAAGCATCAGAGAGTCCACTTCAATAGACAGGTTGGAAGGAACTTTAAAAATCATCTGGTTGCAACTCCCCTGTTGTGGACAGGACATCTTTCACTAGGCAACTCAATTAACTCATATGCAAAAAATAAGGCTCTGTCTTTCCATATTTCTCTCCATTAAAAGCAAAAAATTCACATTTTAAAAATTCAGTAATTAATTAGCTACATGTGGAATTACATGATCCATTGTGCATTTCTATATGAATGTTGTAGACATTCAATTTGTTATTACTTTTTACATATAAGAACTCCAAAATCAAATATATTTTTAATTTAAAATTGGGTAGCTTTTCACAGCTTCTTACAAAGGAACAAAATGCCTTTCATATGATAGTTGCAGTGGATGGTAGCTGGAAAAAAAGCTGGAAGACAGATTCATTGATAGTTACCACATTTATATGATTTGGGATGAATGAAAAAACTCAATGAAAGCATAAGTCACGCCCATTCTTCTACAGCACTTAAATTGGTACTAAGTCCTGAATCCAGCCAGATTAAGTTTTGAAACATGCAAAAGACCTCTGGACAAACAGACATCTGAGAAAACTTGAGCCATCCTTCAAGGTACAGGTCTCTGTGCCACTTGAGAGTGTAGCACATTGTAAAACAGAAAAGAAACAAGTTGTTGCTGTATTAATATGTTTTTTTCTTTCCTCTCATGGCCTGACAAAGACCATGGAAGGGTCCTCATGTGGGACTGGCTGCATACAATGAACAAATAATTGAAGAGGGGGCATTTTAGATCCAAAGAAGGTTTCATTCATAGTTTTAATGTCTCCTGCAACAGAAAATTAAGGTCACTTGAAATGTGAAATTCTGAAATATAAAATATTAAATGGCATTTTGTTTTTAATAATAACCCTTCTTTCTGCCAACAGCATAGAATAGTTTGCAAGAAAAATGCCAACCTGTCTCAGTCTTTCAGGATATATTATGGATGTCTTAACCACCTCCTTCAGCAGCAAGGAGAAAAGTTGACTGAACCTATCAGAAATACTCATTGCTGTGATTTGAATCTGATGCCGGTCCCTTCCAGGTGAAATGATTCAATATGAGAAACGGGAAGGAAAAGAAGCAGAATATCAAAGAAAGTCAATGAACTGGCAAAGCAATGAAAATAACTGCAGAAACTATTCTGTAAAAATAGTTAAATAATAAATGTTCTAAACCCTGGTGTGCTACCTAAGGTCAATGACAGCCAGGAGGAAAGACAGTGTGCTCTGGTCATCTACAAATAATTGAAAACCAGAAAACCAGCAAGAAAGATGTGCTGGTTATGGTGACCCAGTAGCATGTCAGTAAAATCAATGGATTAAAACTGACTGAAGGAACATTTAGTAAAAGTTCCTAACAATGTGATCTATTATAGTGTAGAAATATGTCCCAAGAGAAGTGCAGAAACCCATTGTTTGAGTCATATGCAGTTGAGCTTGGACAAGACAGTGGAGAATGAACTCTGAGGAATAATGCTGCACTGGCAGGGGTTTGAAGAATTGGCTAAATGATTTTACAAGGCTTTTCCAGTACTTTTTGATGTTATTTTTGGCAAGAGTGTTATAAAAACAAAACAGAAAAAGTTATTCATGGACCTATCTCTTTGCAAAATTTCCTTGAAAAATCCCCTAGCATTTTTTTCTGCATCAATACTGTTAGTTTTAGCAACAATTTTATATCCCCCACTTAAAATTTTACTCTCTGTTCTCAAGAGTATCTTTCTGATTTGAAAGATACTCTTGAGAACTGAGAGCAAAATTTTGTCAATGTGTTATAAAGAGCCTGCTACATAAACCAAACCCAAGGAAGAATTTTAACATAAGTTCTTACATCTAAAAATGAATTATTGTATTACTCCACACCAAGAATTTTTAATTGCATGTAAATATAAGTGAACTGCACCTTTCCTGCAGTTCTCTTTAAAGTTTCTTTCTTTCTTTTTAAAGTTTCTCTTTACATTTTTTAAGAAAATCAGTTCTGCTATAAAAAAATTTTCATCAAAACTAGTTCTGGTATTCCTCAGATAGTTCTGTCTCTAAGCTGCTAAAAAAATTGAAATAAAAGAAGTTTTGTATAGACCTGTCAGTGGCTGCATCTTACTTGGCCTCAGTCTGGGAAAAGGCAAGACTGCAGAGGCCACTGTTTCCCTATTTGTCTTGTCCTAATTCTACACTCTCCTGTTACACTCCTTGGGAATCTGTTTTTTGTGAACTAAGGCAGAGAATGGGTGGGAACTACCTGTCACTAGAGTAATTCTTCCCTGTGAAGACTGTGGAGAGTAGAGAGCTGGCCCACCCAGGACTTGGTCTGGGACTTGGCCTTCACAAACAGATTTCTTATGGCTCCCCTATGACTCCTCTGAAACCATTTCCTCCCCATTCATCCTCCTGCCCTGAAATAATTTATTAAAAAAAAAAAAAAAATCCAGAAACATTGTAATGCCGGCCCCAAAGGGTTAATTCTCATGGTTTTAAAAGACCAAAGGCCTCATCACAATCATTTTCAAAAGAAGTAAACATCTTCTTTTCTCACAGATAGTCACAGACATAGGTCAGATTTGTGTCCTACTTTCTTACTTAATAGACCAGAGGTTGGTGGTTTCTCACAGAGATAAAATCTGTTGCAGTGACCATGAGATGCCACAGTTCTGGATCCTGTGAGGAGGCAGAATGGCAAAGAAATATTATTGCAATAATATTCAGGAGGCCAGGAGCTGGAGCTGACTTCAAAGTATGCAGTGGGATATGGAGAGAAGAGGGGAGAAGAAGTTGTTGATTTCCAAGTACCACCTTCTCCAAGCTCAAGAATGGTCCATCTCCATGAGCAGGAGGAAGCCAAGCCAGGAGGTATGTATGGATGAACAACGAGCTGCTGACAAAATCCAAATGTAAACAGGAAGGATTAAGGGGGGAACAAGGTCAGGTGACCTGTGAGGAGTATAGTCTGACCTTGCCAGGATGGGTTTAGTGAAGTCACAACCCACCTGGACTGGAACTTGGCAAGGAACATGAATGGCAACAAGAAGGACTCCCCCAGGTCCTTCATCGGCAAAAGGAACACCAGGGAAACTGCCCCTGAATGGGGCAGGAAATGGCATGACAGGGGACATTAAGAAAGCTGAATTATAAACTGGCAAGATCAATGTGCCCACCTCAGTCTCAACAGGTAAAATTTGCCCTGCCAATCCTCTGTGAAAAGTTGTGGCAATTGGGGGAAGTTCCTGGAGACTGGAGAAAAGCAAATGTCACCCCTATTTTCAAGATGAGCCAGATGGAGCATCAGAGCACTACAGACTCGTCAGCCTCCTCATGATTCCTGGGAAAATGATGGGGTAAAAAATCCTGGAAACAACTTCTAAACATATGAAAATCAAGAAGGTGTCTGGAGGAAGTCAGAATGAGTACAGACAGAGTTGGGACTCTCCAGCCTGGAGCAGAGAAGGCTCAGGGGAATCTTATTAATGTGTATAAATAACTGATGGGGCATGTAAAGAAGATGGAGCCAGAATCCTGTCCTGTCACTAAGCTCCCCAGAGAAGAGGCAATTGGAACAAATTGAAATACAGGAAACTAAAGAAAACACTTTTACAGAGAGGTGTGCAATGGTTTGACCTTGGGGGGATGTCAGGTGCCCACCAATTCATTCTATCATTTCGTTCCTCAGCAATATAGGGGGAAGAAAACCACATGAAAAAGAATTTGACAGCCAGGTGAAAGGAAGTTTAATGGAGTAACAGCAAAGGCCACACATGGAAGCAAAGGCAAACGAAAGATGCATTCTCTGCTTCCTATCAGCAGGCAACCTCTGATGGCTTTGATGCTGTGGGAGCACTGTCCAGCAGTACCCAAACACTGGCAGGCTCTTTCTGGCTGCCAGTGCAAAGCCCAGCACTGTGAGGGATCCTATGGGAAAATTGACTCCACCACAGCCAGTCCCAGCTCAAGGGTCATCCAACACTGGTAGAGGTTGCCCAGAGGAGCTGTGGAGTCTCCACCCCTGGAGTTACTCAAAACTTGACTGGACATGTCCCCAAGCAACCTGGTCTGGCTGACCCTGCTCTGAGCAGGGAGTTGGACCAGGTCATCTCCTGATGTGTGTTCCTGCCTCAACTGTTTGTGTCTTAGATAGAAATTTCTATTGAGAAATGGTGAATAGATAATCAAGCAGAGTAAAATGTTGGCACATCAGCAATAGCTGGAGAGTACGGTAAAACGTTTCCTCCCTGCTAAAGAAGAAAAGAATTTAAATGTTTTTCTTTTAATAGAAAACCTCTACAGAACGTGACAGAGGAACTGTTGACTCTATCAAAATGCTTGATTGGTAGAGAAAATACAAAAAGCTGAGTCAGGTTCTGCTCTACTTCCATCTTTTTCATGCTCTCTCAATAGTTTTGGGATAACGTTCATTTTGATTTAACTTTTGTGAGGGAAGTCTAAATAATGAGCTGAGCCACAATACCCAGAAACCTCTTGCAAATTTTGGTTTCAGATATAGTTTTTCTGGCTGAAGTCAATGCCTCAACCCACTGCTCAGATTAAGTGACTTTTCCATTCTTTAAGTAATCTTTAGCTATTCAACAAAGAGGAAATCTCAGTTTTAAAACTTCAGCCATCTTTTAATCTGAATGTTTGTAGATACTGAATTACCTTTGGCAACAGTATCTTTTTGCAAATGAAGAAAGTGAGACTTTCATGGCTAAATTTCATAAAGTTTTGACCTTTTCCCTGTATTAATTATAACTACTAGATCAACCCCAAATTATTTGTCTGTTATTCAATTCCTAAATCAAAGACATTTGCACCAAACACCCCAAGGTCACAGGAAATCCAGGCTAACTTTGTTCTACACTTTGGTTTCTTTTCTTTATTCACATTAGTTCTGAAAATAAAAACACAATACAGCAAGTTAAGCACATTTTAAAGCCTGCCCTAATCTTTCAGACAAAAGACTGTCATGCAGCACAACTAAGTTGTATAATTTCTAGTTTGGAGGAGCAGATAATATTAGGGTTCACAGTTCTAAGATATTTTTGACTTATTCAGAAATCTACATTTTTTTGAAAAATATTAATTTCTTTTTTGTACTTTTGAAAACCATGCTCACAGATTGTGATGTATTTTGGAAGGACTCAAAACCCAGGTGAAATGGAACAATGGAAAAAAATCACCTGGCATAGTTCCCTTGGTGTCCAAGAAGACATTTGGACTGGCAAATGGCATTTTCCACCTGTTGAGAATATGACCCAATATTTACAAACACAAGATATGCAAGCATTAATTCTCAGATACAAACAGGTTTAGATGAGCATACGATTCTGCCAGAAATATGGCAATATAAACATACATCCATATTAAAGTGTAAAATGCTAGAAAAAGAGACATTTATTGAGACAATGGAGAAGGAAAAAGGAAAATCTCAGAACACAAACACAGTTAATAAGGCAACTTCACAACATAATGGTCAGATTTATTTTTCCTATGAATTCATCCTCTAGTTGCTGGCTGACTTAATTTTTCCTAGTGGAGAGCTTTTCCTTCATGACTTCTTTCTTTTGGAACTGATTTGAAGTTCACTAATTTGAAAAACAAACTCTAACTTGACAATTCATAAATATTCCCTCAGAGTTATTTCTAGCTCAATATGTGCTGAACTTTGCAATGTTTATCAGATGTTGAAATTGATAAAAAAGTGATGATTAAAGCATTGATGGCATCACACACACAACAAATGTTCTTTCTGAACAAATAAACATACTGTGCATTCACCTAAATGCATATGGGTGTGCATATAGGTTACTTTATATAGTATTCCATGTGCAGTTAAGAACTCAGTGTTCAGCATAACCTATTTCTGAGGCTGTCAATCAACAGATACCAGTTTGAACACAGTGCACACAAATTCTGTGGAACGATATTTAAAAGAAACCATTCCCTCCGACAGTCTGTTTGCTCTTTGTGTCACTGCCACTATCCTGAGATGTGCTTTATTTGAAGCATGAAAAAGAGGAAGGAAAAGCCCCCTCCAAATATTTTGATTTACAGCAAGGAAATAGACTGTCATGTTGGAGTTTCTGATAGCTCCATGGAAGGCACACTGTTGGGGATATGAAGAGGCTCATTTGTTTATGGCACAAGCCCAAGCCACAAAAAAAGGGAGGGTCCCGAAGAGATCGGAGTATTGCATGACAGGCTCTGTCTTGTGCACACTTTTTCTCTACATAAAACCTTCAATGATACACTTAGAAACCACGAGACAAGAAATATTGAAGAGGAAAGTGCAATGCTTTGACACACCAATGAATTAGCTTCTTATCTTCACAACGGCTGCACCACTTTCAGCAAGGAATGTAAATTCCAGTGAGGCAGCAGCAGGATCCTGTGGCTCGACAAGGTAGTATAGCTACAGATGAAAATGCTGAGGAAGTTCAAAGCCACCTGAGGAAGAGTTTCTTAGCAACAGACCGGATCATGAACCAAAGGAAGAGAATGGGTTATAGCTATTTTTAATGTTACAAACCAAACTGAGATATTAAGGACCTTTGAAACCTGCATTTTTGCTATGTAACCAGCTTAAATGAAATGCTGATGCTTTATGACATTTAAAGATTTTACTGTGTCTGTCTTGTAATCATCCCCAGCATGCAGATGTGTAAGCAAGAACAAACCTCAAGAATAACTAATGTGCTACAAATAAATCATTTCGCTCTATTGATTAGCCTTCACAGAAGAAGCTGTAGGGGAGAGAATTCAAATCACTGGCAATTATAAGAGTCCAAGTAAAACCTGATTCATAAGGGAGAAATCTCTTAGCAACTTATCCAGAGAAAACCTGAATTGTACAGGTTTGGCTTGTAACGCTGTGAGACAAAGGGCCAAAGGGGCAATTTATTTTCATTGGTGACAACCCAAAAATGGAACAATTCTGCAATATCTTTTCCAGCAATTGGGAAATTAGTGCAACCTGCCTGTGTGTGTGTGTGCGTGTGTATGTGTGTTGAATTAATCTGGTCCTGAAGCATTTAGGGAATGTTTATATTATCCATTCCACTAGTTAATGTGAGGGGGTAAGAAATAAAAATGAATAAAGAAGATGTGGATGGAGCACAGTGAATGCCTGTTTGCTGAGATCACCAGAACTAAAGGGACTAAGAATAACAGATTGAAAGCAGGTTAAAAATACGCAAAAAACCTTTTTTTTTTTTT
>VZRH01007515.1:160849-251378 GCA_013397555.1 Urocynchramus pylzowi
TTTTTTTTTTTTTTTTAAGACGAGATATTTTAATGCAAATTGTTTTGTAAAACACAAAAAGCTTTTTAAAATGAGCTTTTGTGTTCCAGGTTTTATGTGATTTTTTTCCAGCAGTGTACTTTTTCATTGCTTCTGAAGTATCTTCTGTTTCTGAAAACTGAGGAGAAGCCTTCAGAGTTGTTTTTTTCCCAGTGATCTCCAGGTCACAGTTACTTTGGCTCACCCCTCAAGGCCTGCTGCCCCTGAATCATGGTATTACACTGACCCAGGCTGCTGTCACTGTGAGTTTGCTGGACCACAGAAAGCTGGGGAATGAAGAACTGCAGAGTTCCATAGCCCTGCCTTCCTCCAAGGAGGGACCCACTCCCTGAGTAAGAGAAAGTAAAGTTGGAGCAAAGTAAGAGTTGCTTAGGGAGTCCTGAGTGCCACTGACCTCTCATGAGACCCCTGGGATAATGAGTGAAGGCAGACCCAGGCCTCCAGCAGCAACTGCTCCAGGACACTGAGCTGTTTTTTGGCTCCAAATGCAGCTTCTTCAGCATGTGGGAAAGTACAGCAGGACCTTAATAACAGGATCACAAATGTCCTTTCTTTCTAACAATCCAAATCAAAATCCTGACTAAACAGACCAACATTTTTTCTTATTAAATTCCATTCTAGATCCAGTTTTTCTAATTCAAACCAACTCTCATTAATCTAAAAATAATTCTGGCATGGACCCAGAGAGGCAATTTATGCTACTGTTCAAAATTAACATTCACATGGACCCAGAGAGGCAATTTATGCTACCGTTCAAAATTAACATTCAGTGATATTACTGAGTAATATAGGTCAAAGGGGATTGAAGTGGCAACATATTCGCTTTAAAATTTTGTTTTCTGTCACCACTGAGATCCCAAAACTCTGTTTCTCATTTAAAAAAATGTATATATCATTTCTGCAAAGATTTTTTTTGTGCTCACATAAAACCTGCAAGTTTTTATCTTACTGCCTTCTATATCATGTACAATTTCACATTCTAGAAGTCCAAATCTGTCAGACCCAAGGCACAAAAGTGGAAGGTGACTTTGGAAGCTCACACTGTTTGCAGCTGCTGCAGTGATTTTGACATCAAAGAAATACCAACCATCAAGAAAGCAAAGATTTTCAGATGCACACAGTTTTGATAAATCTGCATGATAGCTGGCAGAAACATTAGTGACAGAAAGTTATCCCAGAAAGAAAATCTGCATTTGTGCAATTCTGGAAAATTCCATATAGAAAGAACATTGCACAGCATAAAAAATTTCCAAGCTCAATAAATATAATTTATTTATTTTTATTTGAACATTCATTGTCTGAAAAGAGACACACTCAAAGCTCCAATGCATATTTGAACAAGGAAAATGGCCTTTACTAACAAGAGAGGAAAAAAATCTGTCAGAAAGGTTTGAACTTTTAACAGTGAATAAACTTTTTGTTAAAGTCTGAGATTTAGTTCACACCGAGCTTATGTTAAAAGAACAAACTGATTTGTAGGGACATACTTGCAAAAGTAAAACAAACTCTTACAAAGGGAAAACCGAGGGAGGAAGATTTGAAGCATTTTCTTCCTTTCTCACAGAAAACTAGCTTGGGATTCCCTCAGTTCTTCCCTTTTCCGAAAAAGAACAAGCAGAAGGCATTTTTTCCTCTCAGACTTCCTCTGAACAGTTTCTCTCAAGCAAACATTTCTGCACATTTGTCTTTGAAGGTGAACAACTGGTTCCTTGCAGTGTTTAGTAAGTGTTCTGAAAAGACTCAGTGTTCCCCAAAATGGATTTTAAAATACTTTGGATGAATGTCACTTTAAGATAAAAAAAAAGGAGGGTGGTTTGTGTGAAATGATCACTATATTTAAGGTTATAAGTGTTTAGACAGCAAGTAGGATAGGCAGAGAATTGTCTTTAACAGAACTTGACATGGAATTCAGAAGATGTAGGCTTAAGTACAATCCTTACAACTGAAACACTGAATCAGCTGGGTTTCAGTTACAGGTGCTCGTCAAACCCTGTTTTAGTTTCTAGAACTTATTTTCCACGACAAACCCACATTTTCAAATTAGAGACTATTAGGGAAACTGTCAAAATAGCTTTTCTAAGACTTTGCATTCATGATGTCAGTCTGTGCAGTGAGTGAAAAAGGGTGGGAACAAATTCTTTGTTTAGTCTGTAAATACCAAGTGCATCACCTTTAGCATGAGATTAAATGCAACTGAATGTGAAAGCAAAAGAGGGGAATGAATCCTCAGACTTTGTGTGTTGACATTAGTGAAAGAAAAGTTTTATATCCCGATTATGCAAAATGTATTCATTATTTGCTTTAGTTGTGTATATGGTCCCACTGGCTCCTCTTCCTTTGTATCCACTGTATTTTAAAATACAATGGTTTTACAATTCAGTAATTAGGATCTTAAATTTGCTTTAAGTACTTAAACTATGCCTTCGCTCTCTAAACTTTCAGTCTACTGAGCAGCACAGGAGGGGTTAATTTTTAGAAGACTTTCCTTAACTCTTTTGTTTAACTTTTTGCATTAAGTGTATTTCTTGGCTTGAGAAGAATTTCTGTTTTGGATGCATTAAAAATGTTGCAGCACTGGAAAGAAGAGAAATGGAGAGAGGAAAAAAAACTGAAAAAAATGAAGAAGGTGAAGCAAAACCCGTACAAAACTCTTTCTAGAGCTTTTTCACCTTTCGGACTAGGATTTCTTAGAGGAGAAAGATTACAAAGAGAACCTTTAGCATAAATATCTCAGCTCACCAGTTGAGCAATTCATCTTGATAATATTACAAGAAGTAATTTTTACATCTCATATACAATGAGGAAATTCACTAAAATCAAAAAGCTACAATGAGATTGATAAAATCAAAATAACCTAATTACTTATTGCACAAAAGAAGAAAAATTAGATCCTCTGCTATTCTGAAAACTGCAGGTATACACAGTGAGGGCTGAACTTTGAACATTGAGTCTTGTTGAGCAGTTATTATATTGTATTTCTTTATTTTTAAACTCAGAAAAGATGAAAACTTCCCCAAGGCTTCTTTCAGGAATTGTGCTCTCAGTGAGTCAGAGACTCTGCTCTCCCTCTCTGTGCAGGTCCCTGTGCCCTATGACAGAAACAATAATTTTACAGCTCATTACAGGACACAGTTAACATTTTGGGCAGCTGATTTGGCTCATGGATGAGGCTCTTTGCTATTCATTTGACAATCTGCAATTTATATCTGAAATTCAGAGATGGAGAAATGGATACTTCTGAAGCTCTTTAGGTTCAAGACATGCTTGAGAATGGCTTTCATACTTCAGAGATTCATTTTACACCTAATTTTGACTGTCTAAAACTTTGATGTCAAGATACATATCTATAAATATTCAAAAATGGAAGCAGAAAAGTTCTTGTGGGGGAATTTGCCCCCCATTAGCACAATGTTAGGGAGGCTCTTGAGAAACTGCTCACCTTTGGTTGACCTTGTGGAGGAGCCATGGCCAGTGCCACCTGATGAGGCACAGCTGGAACCTGCCTTCCAGGTGTACATCTAGAGCACTCAACAGCAAATGGGTCCTTGTTTAGACTCAGGCCAGTCCAAAACCTCTTCCCCATCCTAAAATGCATCAAACTGAGTCCTCAGGACAAGCTGCTCGTGCACTGCTGTGATGAATTTTCCAGGAGATGCTCTTCTTTATAGGGAGAGCACACTGAAAGCATATCTACATGCCTAAAGTTCGGTGAAATTAATGCTGTTTTGCACTGGAACAGCCTCCATTTGCCAACATTTGTCTGTATTGAAAGACTCAATTTTTCCTTCCTTTTAGCCTGGAGTAAGGTTGCAAATGGTATGGTTGGAATAAGATTAACTGAAGACAAGCTGGGAAGCTTTTTACAGTGCTTGTTTTTGCTTTTACTTCTAAGAAAAAAAAATCTGCCATTTAAACCATAATGAAAGTATGAGAGGAACAATTTTCAAAGGCAGAAAACCAAATATCAGTGAATTTCACTAAAAGCTGAATATCTGTTCTTCAGATATTTTAAACTCTTTATTTAAACACATTATCAGTCAAGCTAAAAGGTGTGTGTGAAGTGTTGAAGAAAAAGGTAATAGTGTTACCTGCTATTTGCATCATTTTTAGATTAAGAAATCCATAGACTCTACTGACAAATAAAGAAACCAAACAAACCCAAAAGCAACCCATCAGTCTTCAGTCTGGTACCCTATGAGATTGAAAGTGAATCTCTATTAGACCACCTATGATATTCCTAATAAGCACAATGAAAACCAAGAAATTTAGACTTCTGATTTGCTTCAAAATGGAATTTCTTATATGAATATTTTCAGACTGGATTATGAAACTTTCAATCATATTGCACTCCAGAAGGAAATAGGTCCTTCTTATGGAAAACTCTTTCCTTAATGCATGACACTCTGAAGGTGGAAACAGTAGATAAATACTACCTTAATGGAAGACTGCAGTAGAGTCCCTTCGATTTTGTTGAGTGCATAAAGCATTTTTGACCAGGTCCATTATGGGCTTATGAAACATTGATTGTTTAAAACTTGGATATCTCAAAGCAAAATGAACAAGCTTGTTTGGGTCTCTTAATTTTAGTAATAATAACTGGAAGTCCCTTGCTACATAATTTATGTTAAAATTGGTCAACCCACACAGTAGAATTTTTAAATAATCTTAAGGGAAAAAAAAAAAAAGCCACCCTTTTTCTGGAGAGTACCAGAGGAGTTGTGATAGGATCTGGATTCCTGAAGAGACTGTGGATAGAGGGAAGATCACCTCTTCCCTTGCTTCACTTGGATACAGTGCCTGCCTGGCCAGGCAGCAAAAATTCTCCATCACAGAACAGACCAGGAAATGAAGGAAATCCCCAGACAGCAAAGGTGTTCTTACCTGCTTTCCTTGCTGCTTTCCCTGCTGCTTTGATAGATTTCTTCAAACTCAAACCCCGTTCTCCTTTTTCATCAAAAGCCTTTGGATTAGGGATTTTTACTTCTCTTTCCCAACATTCTGGAGCAAGCATACAGAGAAATGTATCACTCTAACTTATATCTGTATAAAGAAATTAGGAGAAACATCAGTAAAGTTAATGACTGTGAAAACCTGAAGGAAAAATAGAGCACTTGAGGTCTGTCAACAAGAAGTCAGGTGCATTGACTTTCTGCCACCATAATGATCTCTTTGCTTAATGTTGACCTGCCATTTTTTGTCAGGAGATGAAGAAGGCAAGGAGGAGGAAAAGTACCTGGAACACTGTAACCAGGGTAAAATCCATTGTTTTTCTTCTATTCAATCAACCCAGCAGTGAGGAAGAGCTGAGGGAAGCACATAAACTACCATTACAGACCAAGTGACATTGTGCTATCATCAGCCTCTCTGTAGCCTATTAATCAGTAAGCCAGATAAAAATTTCTGTGTGTGCAATAAAACACAAAATACTGCTTAGTTATTTCTAGTATTTTTATGTAGCTACAAGGAAAAACTGTGTTTCCCTAATCAATGTTTCTCTTTATCATGTATTTATGTAAAAAGGAATAAAAAAATAATCCATTGAGATTTTATTCATTCTGTGTCAGCTCTGCTTTCTGTGCAGATTGGCATTCTCTGGAGAGAGAGAATATTTTCTGCCCCTCAACTTGCACAGCAAATTTTAGTTATTGTGGTAATAAATAATACTATTTTCTTAAAGGGATGTAACGATGTAGGGTACACACATGGGTCATGCACAATGACACAAAGGAGTACCCAGGCAGGCCTGAAGTGTGGTGTTATCACCAGGGGTAATTCCATGAGCAAACAAAACCCCCACAGGATGCACGGTCTACAGTGCAGAAACCACCAGCCCTGCATGCAAAATGAAATTAAAGAGACAAGTGCAGAACAGCCTTCCCAGAACAATGAACTAGAGAGAATCCTGCTATGCCTGACACATGGAATGAAGTTACAATAATTCTGACAAATTCATACTACCCTTCATTTGCATACACTTCAGGAGCAGATATAATAATGGTTAATGAAAACAGGAGTTAAAATGACCCTAACGTTGTAGCCTGCCCAGAGTCTAACCAAACACTGAATTAATATGGAACAACGGTGACTAAATGGATTATTTAAATCTTCATGTCTTAGGAAAAAATTACAAATTCAAAGTAATCACAGAGCAGTGTAATAATTAATTTTGTGAATTTTGAATGCACTCATCTTTGCAAGCTACAGAAGCCAAAAAATCATGGTCAACTGATTCACTATGGTATCAGCTGTGATTGTTGGGATAGGACCTAATGAACAACCAACTGTGTGTGTGAGTGTCTTTGTGCTAGGCAGAATGAAAACAACTCGCTGGATATGAGCCTCTCCAGCAGGACTTCAACCCGTGGTAACCCAATGGATGCAGTGTTGGATTCTGCCCATCCCTTTGTCCAGAGCAGCTAGCAATGAATGGCAGAAAATAGAACCGTAGTTCCCAGGGTATGTGAGGAATTGCTAGGCATTTCCCCTCTTTTAATCTTGGCAGAGGGGCGGAAATGGATAGGGAAGAAGCCGAATAATTATCAGAGAAATGTTAAGTGAAATGCATGGGAAAAGACTGGTAAGAAAGACAAGAAAATGAAGAAGAGAACAAAAAGTCAGATGTAGGATTTGTCTCAGGCGGTGGAGATAAGAGAAAGGCTGTAAAGAAGAGATCAGAACAATGGTCATGGAAACCATCAGGTCTAGCCAGAGACTGATGCAGTAGTAAAAATTTAGCATCTGGACTGTCTCTTTTCTCATCTATTTCCTTTCTCTTCCAAGAAAAGCCCCATGCAAAGAGGCCCTAGGACTCAGATAAGAATCCCTTTTATGAACAGGTCCTTCAGCTAATGATCACAGGCCTCATTCTTAACAGCATGGAGTCCCCAAGGCTTCTATTTAAAGTCAGCAGGAGAAGCCAATGCTCAGTAGTTCCAAAAAAAGAAAAAAAAAAAAAAAGAGAGGTCAGACTCTGTTCTTTGAGAGTATCCACCACAGAAATGAATCTGAATTCTCTTGCTGATAGTTTAATATCAGAATTTTTAGTGGACTTTGAAAATAATCTTGGTAATATTTCTTCCCTTTTAACTGCTTTGTAGCTCATGGTCCCACTCAAGTTTTTTAGACTGTCATCTTTCAATTTTTTTTTTTTTTTTTTTTTTTTTTTTTTTTTTTTTTTTGCTTCAGCACTGTATCAATGTCATTACAGCAGAATTGCCAGATACCTGCAATAAAACATTTCAAGCCAGGAGGAGAAACAACCCTCTGAAGAGCGCATATGAACTGAATATTTCCTTTGGTCAGTAACTCCTTATTCCCTGAGAGCCCTTTCATGACTTCTGGAATAAATTTGTCCTTTCTGTGCTGAGTGTCTGCTGTCAGACTGTCCAAGTATCTCTGCAGACAGCTTCAGCATTGAAGGTTTCCAGGATTTCCCATTAGCAGCTCTCACTGTGGTCTGCCATCTCATGCAGCAAATTTTCTTAGCTGTGCAAGTCCAAAGAGAGAATGTCAGCAATGGAGTCCCATTTTTTTCTCCTTTTTAAAGAAATAACTTCATACCTTTGCACCTGTATTCCCACAGGTTTAATAATTTGTAATAGTGTTGTCTTCTCCTCATTTACAAAATTATCAAATAATGCAAAAAGAGGATTACTTAATTGGGATGTGTTGGTCTGAGTATGTGAAATGCCCAAAGTCAGTGACCACTGAAATCAAAAGAAGGCTGAGTTCTCAATGTTTTGTAGATTATTTTGGTGTAAAATAGTTTTTTAACAAAATGGAACTTGTCAGGTTTTGTTTGAGGAGCTGCCTAGCTACAATGATCTGTCAACACAGCCTAGGCTTGCTTAATCTAAAATTTTTAGATTTTTGATTCTAACAAATTGACACTTGTTCACTGTTCATCTGTGACTGTCTCCTTCTGACATGTAGTTTTAAATTAGTCAAATCAGTTTCTAAACCCAACATTTATGTATGAAGTATTAACTTATCTCAATAGAGAATGGAACCACGCTTCAATATCCAATTTCCCCTTGTTTCTGGGAGACCAGGATTCCACCCAGAATGTTCAGCTCCTCTAAAATAGATAATCTATAGTCATATGCTGAGCAGTTTCTTCCACTGTTGCCAAAGGTACCAGACATTGTTCATTGCATAATTTTGTCAGCTGTTTACAGCTATCAATTTTTAAACAATCAGGATGATACTTCCCATGTTGGCATTCAGTCATAAGATTTTTATTTGCTTGATGTGTGGTAAAGATAGGGGAGCAATCTTCAGGGAGAAAAAGCCCAAACAAGCACATGACCACACACAACTTCCTCTTCTGAGAAAATTAGTGATTACATAATTTCATCTTACTTGTATTAAAATTTCCGGCATCTTTTCCTTTGGCGACTTCCCCATTGGTAACTTCTGATTGCCAGGTTCAAATTTCTGCCCTGAAAGAGAGGGGGTTGGTGCCGTGACTCGGATAGCAAACCCAACCCACTACAAGGGGGAATACCTTTTGTATTTCACCTGGCCCCATGTTTGCCTCAGACAGTGTAAAGGAGCAAAATATTTCATTCAGGCTCAAGTGAAAGGAACAGAAGCTCAGGACAAAGCAGACAAACAGTGGATTAGTTCTTTAAGTTGGAAAATACTGGTCCTGAGAAAAAATTAGGAGAAACAGAAAAGAATGTCAACATGGAGGAAGTATTTAATAGCTATATAAAGCCTAAAATAATTATTCTATCACATCATAACCAGTGCAAGGTGATCCTGTTAATGCTCACAGGGTCAGAAAAACACCATAAAAACGATCTGCTTTCTGGACCAATCAATTGAAGTTGTATTTCTCAGCAGAAGTGCTTAAATGCCCAAATAAAAGTAGCACAACATTCAGAAGAACTGATCAAACCCAACATTAGCTCATCTGAACACCATCAAAGCTAAGGTGATATCAAACTTACTTAAATATGTATATTGCATGACCTCAGACATCAACCTTAAAAGAGTACTCTGTATCAATCTGCATTTTCAGATTGCTCGTGAGACAAATTTTTGATTTTGCTGGTAGTTTCCTCAGAATTGTTACCTGAAATTGCTGCTATCAGACACTCTTCTTTGGAAATACATCTGGGATGCATATTCTGACAACTTTTGTGTTGCCTAAAAAACCAGTCAAGGTAAGTGGACATGTGCTAGAAAACACTAAATTAATGAACTTTACTCTGTAAACCAGGACAGAAACACAATTTTCTTTTACCCATGAGAAAATGAAAAAAACCACCAGACTTGTCAACATCACCAAATTACTGAAGTCTTACAAATAGTGCATGCTTCTTACATCCAGAGCTTTTAAATCTGTGTATTCACATAATTAAACTGGTGTATATTTTCATCCTGTGTCATTGTGGAATAAAATATGATCATGTGAATATAAGCCCCAAAAGCAGGGAAGCTAAATAAGAAATACTTCTTCCCCTCTCAGTGTTTCACAAGACCTCATGATTTCAAGGCACTTTTGTGCTTGGAAAGAGGAATTTATGGTTAGTTAATATTAGTTACTGACAGCCCTCATACACAGTTCTCCTTTTTAAGTGGATGATGCCTGCTACTAAATTATAATAGCAAGAGACAAAAAGGTTTTGGCCAATTTATTAAAACAATTTCTCTTATTTCATGGTAGACATTCTATTTCTTGATGCCATAGAGAAGAGCCATTTATTTTTCCTTTGTCTGAGCTGAACCTGAATGTTCTGATCTCTCACTGCAAAGGCACTGCCCCATAGGTTGCAGTGAAATGTTCATGAAAGACCCTCAGTAACATCTATGCAGCTGTTTAATTGCTCATTTGCCAGCATGGAAAAAACCCAGTGTCAAAAAATTCCATCTAAAATGCAGAATTCAAAATACTCTAAATCAGGTGATAATTGTCTTTACTGATGCTTAAAGTGCAATAATTTTTAACCAGACAGCAATAACATTATGCAAAATACCATGAACTTGGGAGTACTTGAAAGAAAGAATTACATGAATGTGAAAAGCTACAAGAACTGTTAGAAATGCACACAGACCATCATCTCACACCACAAATAGGAGCCAGAATGACAATGCCATAAATTAAATCAACCCTCAAGCAAAAACTAACAGCCAGGAAATGAGAAACAGATTTAAAACAGAGAACAGAAACCAGAAAGCATGACCACTAATGAGATTCTGCACAACACTTACAGTAACAAAGGAGGTGACAAATGATAGCAGAGATACAGTATTAATACGGAAGTACAAATTATATTTCCTGTTTATGCTGTCTTTCACCTTGCATAGGCACCTAGAAATTGGAAAGGGGGCATACTTTCCATAATCTCTCACTTTAAAGGGGTGGAAAGCTGGGAATGGCATGAAATCCAATTGCAACACATCTTACAGCTGGAAAGTGGAGAAAAAAAGCAAGCTGATACAACCTGCAGAATTAAAATAATGTTATAATGCATAAAGTGATGTCCAGCCAGTACAGGAATAATGGCTTCAACTCAGATTACAACAGCCAATTTAGTGTAAATATACTGCATGCTAATGTAGTGTCATACTCATTTCCTCTTCCCCTAGTGCTGCTCATATTAAAGGCAGGATTCCCATATTGCTGTCCAGGATTTCTGCCCAGATAATGTGAACGCAGGGAAATTGATGCATCTGGGATACCTCAGAGTGACTGCACACATGAAATACAGATAACCTGTTTGTGAGAAAAGTCAGGCCTGCTGCACATGTTCCATTAAGCCCAGATCTTGTGGAGCCCAGGAGATATTGAGTCATGAACAGAGCCCCATTTCAGCACGTGTGCTGTGGGGCCAATGCATCCCGAGCTCTGAGTGCATGTGCTCCTCTGGTGGTCTGCACAAGAGCCGTGGATGCATCCAGAGCTGTGACATCTCCACAGCCTGCCCAGAGCAGTCAGGCTGTTGGAGATCCACAAATCCTGGGCAAGGAGTCCAAGCCTTCACAGAGGCCATATACAGGGAAATTTGGGTGAGTTACAGGCTGTTGATCCCCAGACTAGGGCAGTCAAAATGTAATTTTGCAAAAGTCACATCTAGACAAGGCTGGTGAAGCAGCTAAATGAATACAACATGAGAAATTAGCAGTCTACAAAATAATTAGGGAAAAAATACAACCACAGGATGTCAACAGAAGTCTTGAATGAACATGAGTTCTATGTAATCTATCAATACTATTGGCATAGCTTAATATTGCTCAGTCTGAATGGAATCTTTTAATCTGTACACTAAGGAAAAAGAAGATGTTCTTGTAATATAAGTTTTCTTATTAAGAAACATGATGTGTTGGAGTTTCATAACACTGCACACAGCTGCCCCAAATTGCAGCCATTTATGTTCTTAATTATTTTTCGTCGGCTATCCTAGTGTCTCAGTACTATTGCTGCAGTTTGGCAATGGATAATGAAGGTGCAATTCATATACAACACAAAAAAACACATATATGGGAGAGTCCACTCAATGTGGAAAAAACTAATTTAAAAAATCTCATAAATATACAAAAAATACATAAAATGAAATTAATAAGTACTATGCCATATCAAACATATGTAGTAGAGAGAGTCTACAAAATAAGAAGCCATAAATGGGATCAAAATACTTCTTATCCTTTAGGAAAAGGAAAGACCTTTATGCAGTCAGGTGCTGATACTGAATCACATACTCAGGAGCTTTTTCTTTAGGTCAGTTAAACCAAATTCATTTCAGTGCAATACTACCTTCAGGTAGTATTGTATCAGGGCTTAATGAACTATTGTATCAGGGCTTAATGAACTTAAATGGAGCACATCATTAATTGGTATATATGATAACAGAAGTACCTTTTCTTTGCCTTTACATTGTGAATACTTCACAGAAATCAAAAGGCCAGGAGTCTTGACTGAGAAAAAAATTTAAGTGTATGTTTAGCTTGACTCATGTGTATAAACTCACAATGCCAATAGAATTTTTTTCCTCTGTCTTCCCAGATGAGATATTTTCCTAGAGAGAATCTTTCTTTTACATGTTACAAAACCTTTTTAGTATAGAAAGCCCATACTTAATGCCATACAGCTGTGTTTCCTCAATCCCATACTGTACTGAACTTTTGTTCCAAATTAGCAACCCCACAACTGACCTTCTGGCACAAACCTAGATGCTTTTGCTATCCCAAATTTCTATCTCTACCTTTTGAAGGTCTTTGCTATGTCTTTTAATATAAACACCCCTGCATTTTGTCAAAAGTTGATCTTTAGGACTGGTGTCTAACCTGAATTATTTTACAGCAATATATAATAATAACTAAAAAAATGGATGACAACAGATGTTTAGCAGGCACTGAAATCCTCCTAAAAAGTGAAGAGCATGGACTACGTGTGTATTGTTCTGCTAGCTCAGGATTCTTGCTTGCAATATGTCCAATGTCCTTGGCCAGGAATGTGGCCCTCTCCATGTCCTGCAGGCTGGCTTTGTCAGAGCAGAGTCTGGCTCCCCTCCTTGGAGAAACTTGGTGGCTGAGCAAGTGCTTGCTTGAATTATTGCTGCTCCTGCAGGGATGCACCCATCCTAAGCTTTGAGACGCTCCCAACTACCCTATGATGCTTTCTCCACCTCCAAAACATCCTCAGCTCTGATACCAAAAGTCTGATGTAACAACTCTGGATGTGTTACAGTCAGACCATGAGAGAGAGGAATATATAGAAAAAACAGTTCATGCTTGGAGCAACAGCTTAATTTTGTATAATATTTACTGCCAGCATAAAATCCTAATTAAATGTCAAACACTGCAATATGCACAAGTTTGGGTAGAGTTAGAGATACTGAGGAACACTTCCACTCCCCTCTCATAACATAGTGACTGGACTTTATGCATTAAGTTAGATGACATATTCAGTGTCAGCAAAGGAACTCTCTAGGGACTCTGAATTCTCAGAATGTTATTTTAAACTAAAACCAAAATAAAACAATTTAATACCATTAGTGTTATAAAAGAAAATATTACTTAAGTGCTGTCCTTAACAAAGCTTCTTTATGCAGTTCACACTTGGTTTAGAGCTGACATCTCAAAGAACACTCCGTATTTTATCCTCACTCGTCACCACCATCTATGAATAATAAAATTCTTACATGTGTACGTATTTCAAAAGAAGTTTGTGACTGAATTCAGGCTCTGTGCTTTACACCTAGCCAATGAAATTGAAGCCAGGAGTAGGAAAAGGTCTCTGGGAGGTTCCCACTCCCACTCTGAGGAGAAATGTCCCATGGCTGCTGGGGAACGTGTTCTGATGCTGCTTACAAGCATCACCAGCAGTCATGATCCCATAGCCCCCCCCACAGCCACTTTGTTACTCTCTCTGTTGCAACTTAAATCCATTATTCTTTGCCCTTTCCCTGGCAGGTGAAACAATTGACAACAATTTATTCTTTCCCTGTTTGCAGCAGCCTTTTTAGATATTCGAGGGCTGTCTTCACATCTTAAACCTGTTTTCTTCCAGACTGCACTAGTCTCAGAACTGACACTGAGCACCAGGTGGGGCTTCAAGCAGCATTCACTGAAGTCAGAGATTATTTTGCTTGCCAGTATTGCTCCCATTTTCACAAAACACCCTGTGCTATTTGCTTTTCAAAGGAAAAGTCTACAAACTGGCAGTAGATGACAGAAAATGAAGTTCTCTGAAGTGTGATGATTGCTCCCATATTTTGCCTGAGCTGGCCCTTGCAGTAATACCTTGCTTGTGTTTTAGGTTTGTATGTTTGAAAACAACAGCATAAGGAGAAGTATATTCCCTGCATGGATTGTCTCCTACTTGCAAGAAATGTGATGAATTTGCCTGACTTTGCAGATGTTGAATTCTACTTCTCTATTAGACATCAAAAATATTTTCTTTCTGTCATGCTGCTCAAGAGTGAACAGAGGCACAGCCATTCTGCCTAGGTTAATGTATGCTGTATTCCTCTTCTACCACAGCAGGGTGCCTCTAAGAGACACTCTCTGGTCTGTCCCCAGAGAGCAAAAGGATGTGTCTGTGTGGATTAGTGTGTGGAAATTCACAGTATATGAGTTTCCAGACATGCTGCAGCCTGTTCACCTCCAAAAGCCTTCAAAGTTGAAGAGCTTCCTGAATTAAATTGTCTTCCATTGTCTGTCCTTAGCTAGGGGGACTTCTGCCCTCTCACTCTTCCTTGTCTTTTCAAAGTGTAAACTTAGATGGCAAAGAGTGAATAGTCCAGGCGGCACGCTGTGACCTCAGCACCAGCACAGGAGCCACTCCAAAGGGATGCACTGCACCACATGCTCCACCTGGCATAGCACCCTCCTCACTGGAATACCTTCAGAAATTGTCTTAGAGCTTGTATTTCATCCCTAAGGCAGCATTCTGAGGTCAGCATGTCTTTGGAGGGCAGTCACTTGGCAGAGTCTCTGACTTCTCATGGACTTTTCCAACTTCAGTGCTGAATGTGGCCCCAAATGAAGATGAGTCCAGAGAGGCTTACAGCATCACACTAATGGAAATATATTCTCTGGAATTCTCAGCTGGTCAAATACATTCCAAATCCACTCCTATGGTAATGTTCACATGGAGAAACAGAGGGTTGTAAAGAGTCCTGCATTATCGGGTGAAAGTATGGAATTTTCTGCACTCAATATATATATTTTTTTGGGTAGAAAGCAAACAAACAAACTAACAAACAAGCAAACAAAAACCAAACAAGAAAAAACCAACCAACCAAAAATATTTTAATTGGTTAAAAATATATTTAAACTGGTTCTTGGATTCAAAGAGAATTATTGCAAACCAATTCCTCCCACGGTACTTATCAACATTCTCAAGCCTATAACCAATAATGTGTATTACATTTCATCTGATGAGATCTTTTAAAGAGATAGAGGGCTGGTAAACAGTTAGGAGGTAATTAATCTGTCAAATACAGAATATCAAAGCCTGTAAATATTTGTGAAAGCAACTTTTAAACCACAAAGGATGTTGAATATACAAGAGACATGGAAAATAGTGGCAACAGGAAACAGAAAGCAATGGAAGAGCAGAAATCCATCTAATGGTATATACAAGCATTTATACCATACTCTAAGGATTTAGGTGGACTACTTCTCCAAGTTACAATTAAGTCAGTTCTAATGACTGTAATTTTCAGTTTTTCATTTTAAATTTTCTGCTTACACAATATCCCAAATTTCAGATGTAATTGAGTGACCCTCTACATTATTTTAGAACTGCCTTCTTAGAGGGAAAATGGACAACATATCTGCAGGTACTAGTGCACCACACCTGTATTCATAGTTTCTCCCCATTTCTTATTTTTCTACAGTCATAACATGGAGGTGATGGAGGGAAATACTGGAAAGCACAAGCTTCTCATCTTGACTACATTCCTACACCTAAGAGTCACCACATCTAGTTGCTTTTGGGAGCTTCAGGTTCCTGGGTTTTCAATTTATTCCATCATGAATGGTTATCTGGATTTAGGACTTCTATCTAGGGTTTTTCTCCACTATGAAGTTGTCTTTATGAATTGGATTTTCACACGTTATCCTCTTCTTTGTTACAAACCAAACAGAAAAAAATACATAACAGAATTGCTCCCAGTTACATGTCTGTGTCACAAGTGTCAGGTTTTGGTGTACGAGATGGTTTATTACTGGCCTGCTGTAATTGCACTCTGTCGCTGTAAATTCCCTTAATCCTCAGAGTGAGACTTGTTATACAGACACATTCTGTAGTGTTTACAGAAGGAAAACAAAATTCTGAAACATCTGAATTGCAAACATTAGAAGTCTCAAACCTGGCACCTTGAGAAATCCTGCATCTTGTGCTGTGGGGAGGGTAGTACAGATTGCAAGGACTCATGGCAGTGTGGGAGAGGACCTAGCCAGGAGAAGGTTGACCAAGTGATTGATGCTGCTCAAGCTCTCAGAAGAACTCTCTCAGAGTTCTTAAAGCAGCAACATTTCAATCTGTCTTGGTCAAATTTACATAGTGCTTTCTGTTTATTCCCAGCAAAAAGATATTGCAGACAAAATATTTGAAGTAAATTTAGTCCTTACTCAAAGTCAGCATTACCATAATATCCCAGCACTCAGACTGTGCCTTCAGGCAGGGTGATGAGTGAAGGGTACAGAATATAAATTGCACACTCCCCATCTTGGAGACTCTATCTTTTGAAGGAGAGGTCACAGCATTTGTACAGGTAAATATTTATTCCAGGGGAGCTATTTTGCTGAGATGTTTTGTTGCTGCATCTAGTGTGTCAGACAAAACTTGATTATATGTGCCTTCTCTGTGCAAATGGTGATCCTTCCTCTCTTCTCCTTCTCTGCATGATTACCAGCTTTTTGCAGCCCCCAGTAGAATTGGCATAATTCTGCACTTGGGGGACTCCAATAGTAGGATCAGCTTCATTTTTAAGTGCTTATTTCTTTGAAATATCATTTTAATCAGGGAGAATACTAAACAGGGCCCTTCTTCAAACTGTATTGTTTTGTGATCTGATGCACCCATAGTTTGAGCATCTCTGCTGCACAGCAGATGACATTTCTGTGTTAACTTTTATGAACTTTTTTTGCAAGTATCCTCCTGAGCTCATTACAGTATTAAGGCAGAGAATGGAACTGTTTATCCCAGGAATACCCAAATATACACATTTATCACTTGTGTGTTCTCCTGCCTCTTTTTTCTTTCTGCAATACTTTTACAGTGTTATGACTCACCCCAACATTTGCTCTCAGCTTTTCTGTCTTTTTCTTCAATGTGAGTCGGATTATTTTGAATTAATATGATCATAGCTGCAGAGCTTTCATTGTACACTTTTCCTTGGAGCCTGGAGGCCTATTGTTTGGGATGAGGTTGCTTTTACCTTCAACACTTTCTCCTGTTTGGTACTAACTTCACAAAAGTGCCTGCTTTTAATTGTAAAACTTCTGCTATTTCTATACCAAGCTGCAGACACTGGAGTTCTCTACTCTGCAACGTGACTGTCTGTTCCTTTTCTGCTTGCTGGCTTCAGGCAACAAACACATGAGAATTTCAATTGTATTTTCACGTAATTTTCCTCTGTCTCATCATTCCAATGTTTCAGACATTAGTTTTAAGACCATATGTTTCTTCCAGAGCATAAATACCTTAATTAAGATGTAGGCTTAAAACAATCCCTAAATAGTTCGAAGAGGTCTGAACAGATTTTTTTAATTTAGGCAGAACTTCAAGTTTTTTGCTAAAAGCTCTCAGGTTTTGTATATCATAAAAAAATAATCAGACTACATCTCCTTGAAGATTTTATTTTAGACAGTGCTTTTAGTCTGTTGGCACAGAACTGAATGAAAGAACATTTTCTGAGAAAATGCTACTCAGTAGAATTGCAGTTTTCCACATTACAACGTGTCACAACCAGGGTTGAGAGAAGTTGTTACCATATGAGCACATGGTTTCTTTCTAAATTTGATGCCTTGCTTCTTAATAATACATACCTTCTTTTTTTTATTTTTTGTTTGTTTTCTCCCTCCTCTTTCTTGCTGTCCATGTCACTAGACAGCATTATTAAGTCTGATTGAAACAGAACAGAATTGTGAAGTTCATAAAATAGATTTTTGCCTAAGCAGTAGTACAGGTTGCAAGACCTGCAGCAATTTCTCAGAAGTTATTAGGAAGATAAGAAGTCAAAATGCTGTCAGACAAGCTTAAATACATGGAGATGTGGATAGGAGCTAATCTATGACAAGGAGGCTGAGAGGCAGAAAAGTGTGATCTATTCCTGGCACAATTCAGAAAAAAACACGACCATTTTTTTAATTTGCTAACGGGAGAGTGAACTGTAAAGATCTGTCAGATACTCAGTGAGTTTTTTACAAAGACAAAACTGACAGAGTTTTTAAGAGGTAAAATGAAGTCCCAGTGAAATAAATATATGTCACTACAAAGAGTGACTACAAATGGAGTCTGACATGGTCCAAGAGAAATGGGGACAGGGTCCAAGTGATTCAGGCTCTCTACATTGATCTACACAGCAAGCAAATGGTCAGGTGTGAGCTAGATCAAGTCTGACCCCATTAATCTGAATTCAGAGATGATTCTAAGGTTTTCTGGTTTCATTTTGGTGGTAATCTGAAGCTCACTAACAAATTAACATACCCAAATTATTGTTCCATTATACTTTAAAAGCTCTTCCTCATTACAAAACAAACAACATTCCAAAAAACCCAGAAATGTTTTGAAAATAAGACTTCATTAATTTTCCTTTTCACAATGTATTTAAATACAATAGCTCCTTTTAAGGAGCTATTTCAACATTTCTTTGAAGTGTGATACTCTGAATCAACTGGATGGCATAGTGCTAACAACCACCTGTTTTCCTAGAGGCTATTGCTATTTATCTGATGGCCCCAGGATTTTCAGCTCAGTTTCCTCATGTCTTGCCCCATACACTGCGTTTTATATGGCCTGAGTAGGGAAAAAGAATTAATGTGAGTCCTTTTGTGGGCTGAAGATCTTAGTAATGCCCTGTGGCAGGCCGCCCAATATGCACATTTGCAGAGCCATCTGCTACCTGCAGTTCAACAGAGAACATGACTTGGCTGAAATAATTACTTTTTGCACAGAGACGTGCTCATACAGTTTTTACTGGCTGTTCTGAGGTTTCAGGAACATATATTTTTTTAGTCCTTGAAGAAACTAATTCATTCACCACACCCTTTTCTGCTGGGAGCTGCCTGGCCACATGTTTTCTTAGGATTTGCATCAAAATTAAATATCCAACAGTAACCAGCTGCAGCCTGCACATATGTGTGGTTCATGGTCAAGTATTTAATAAATTCAATTCCATAAGGAAAAAAAGAAAATCTGTGCTACTTGTATTTTGTGTCTCTTTGCTAAAAGACAATTGTATCTAGTTCAGACTAGTACTTAAATATCCCAAAGGTGACAAGCAGCTCTTTATATGAATGACTTATGTTTGAAGAATATTTGGACTTTGACTTGGAAGCACTCAGACATAAAAAGGAAGAGATTCATTTTGAACAGATTATAGAAACCATGTGTGACAGAGTAGAATAAATGTTAAGCACTTGTTTTGAATATAATTGAGAAGGGCACTACTAGTATTTTATGCACAAAGCTTGCATAAACAAGCTTCTACCTTATATATAGATTCTACCTTAACAGGTGTCCCACATAGTGTGTCAGATTGGTAGCCAAAGAAGGTATGGGAAATACTTAGGTGAAATGGATGCCACGGAATGATCCACTCCCTCATTTTCCTCTGCACTTGGGCTGTAATTCTTCTACCAAATAGTGTCAATAACAAAGACTGAGTTTGAAGCCTAGAACTCCACTGCAAAATTTCAGAACAGTTTGTGTCTGTCCTATACACCAAACCCAGGAAAAAGTAAGTATCCAAACCTATATCCTGTGTTTGTAGAGTTCAGTCCACCAAATCACTGCACTATGCAATTTTTTACTGTCCTCAAAAGAACAAAGCTATCACAGAGCTTCACCATCTCTCATCTCTCTAGTCTGCCCATTCAACTAAGCACAAGGTATCATACAGCTAAGTTACCATTAATTTCAGATCCAAAATTGCTATGTTAGTGGTTGCTTTTCTCACAAGTCATGCCTCTTTGCTGCCTTGATCATTAATGTTGATTAGAGCTCAGCTGAATGCCTCATTTCTGGCCAGCTCCAACAGTGAGAGCCTGCTAAATAAAAAGGACCAAACCCCTGAACCCAGCTTTTGCTTCTCCTGGATAGCAAAAATTGTTGTCCTGAGGCCAACAATAAAATAGGTTAAAGTAGAACAGGTAGGCTTGCTGCCTTGCTGGGGATTGCTGCTCATCCCTGACTTTCTAGCTGAAGCGATCCTGCACGCCCTGACCAAGGATAGCAGAAGGATGCTCACTTTTCAGCAGTGATGGAGAAAGAAGCAGGTTCATGGTTGCTCTTCTGCAGCGGCTTTCCTTGAATCCATCTCCTTTTGCATGTCTCAGCAACTCCAACACTGATGGTTACTGGGCTCAGCAAAAGCATTGAGGTCTATTCAGCAACAGCTTTGAAATTTGTAACTTTGTTAGCTGTAAATCTTAGGCCACCAGAAGATCTCTCATACATAAGCAATCAATGCCCAGCAGTCTGTTCAAGCCCTAAATAAGCAAAGAATAAGTAAACTAAGAAATTAGTTTTTCTCAGATACTTCTGAGTATCTGAATCGACCAGCTCCCAGATCTGGTAAGAGGAGGGACCCCTAATTTCTAAAGCACAGACACTTGGTCTCAGACTTAGTTAAACCCTAAAATCTCCTTGGAAGTTGCAACTCCCTCAATATCACCTATTTTGAAATTGAGGTGCAGTGTAGTTGCATTTTTTGCTCATGAAGCAAAGACATCTATTGATAAATAAGGGAAATCAGCCACTGGGACAAAGTCAGAGACTGACTCCAGTATGTGTCTATTCAGCAGTAATTTGTGAGAACACTTCAAGAATGGAATTGTGATCTAAACTTATTAGGGGATGGTATTGGATTTTTATTCTGTGCTAAGGTGATGCTTTCTGGTTACCAAAGTCACCACACTCAGGACAGTCCACAGAGTGGACTGGTTGTTATTTAAATGATGACATAAGCCTGTGAAGTGTAATAGCCCTAATGGGCAACAGGAATGAGTGTGGAGGGTAGGGAGAATTGATTAGCTGGTGGGATACCAGTAAATACAAAGTGCTTAATCACAGGCAGACTCAGCACCTTGATCTCCCAGTCAATAGCGCTTGCAGGTTCAGAGCACATGAGGAAACCTTGGGTTTAAAGAGAAGATAAAAGGTGCTCTCTCTTTGTTATTTCTGTAATGTTCTATACTTATATATCCTATTTCATCTTAGCAGTCCAAAGTCTTTTACAATTTTTTAAATAAAGCAAACACTTCACCCATTTCAGAAAAAAAAAATATACAGCTGCTCAGTACCCAAGAGCAGCCTAGGTCTGGGAATAAAGAGGGCATCACAGCTCCTTGTAATGCTGTGATTAGAGAAAAACGGATTTTGATGTTTAAACCTAAACAAGTACCTAATTGAAATGGAGGCTAATTACCCATACCCTGGCAGAAATTGTACAAAGTTTCCAAATGGGCATGGCACCAAAATGTACTGTAAGAGATGCCACCTTTAACATCTATCATTATCTTCAGTAATCAGGAGCACAGTAAAACCTGCAACTGGCCTAGGGAGGAATGAGCTAGAAAGAGGCACAGTTTGATTTTCCTTTGGGCTAGAGAGAAAAAAAAAGGAAGAATAAAACCCATACACAAGGCTTATGTTTCAGCCAGCAACCACTGAGCTGTCCCTGCTGTGAACTGATAACTGAGACTGATAATAAATGTAGCCTGACTCTATCAGCTGTACAGACTTATTGTGCTCAGCTGAAAATAGAAATAAAATCAAGTCGTGCCAAGGAAGGACCAAAATGGATTCTCAGAATACCGAGACCCCTGTGAACTTTGGCCATTTGGTTAATAGAAATCTTGGATGCAGACCATCTCAGGACAGGCTTGAAAAACATAAATCCTGACTAACATTGTGCTAGCTTAAGTCTCAGGGTTTTAATTTCATATCTGTAAATGTTATTTGTCGACTTCAGGACTGAAAAAAATAAATATCAAAGCAATATTGCAATGTAGTACTCAGCTAGAAGTGCTCCACTAGAAAACAGAGGGGAGGTTATATTTCTGTGATTATTTTTTATGATATATCTTTACTCTGCTCTTGTCATATATTGTTACAATTTTTGGCAAGCAACAAGCAGCTTACCCTTAGTAATTGAAAGATATTTTCTAACCTTAAGCTGGCTGCCTGCTGCCACATCTGATCTTGTGCTGCTGCTTGTGCTCATGAAATGAAAGTGTTGGGAGACAAAGAGCCACAGCCATCTTGGAGCTGGGCTTCAGGAAGCTGCTGGGGAAGTGGGAATTCATACAAACAGCCTGTCCCATCTTAAGTCACTTCTCTGTAGCTTAACACTGCTTCTCAGAGCCAATAATAAAGCTATGGGAGATTTCAACAATGGCAAGTTCACAATTCCCCCAAGGCTGAAAAACAAGAAAAGCAATTCATTTCTTCTCTCAACTGCTTTTTTTCCTTTTTAATCTTCATCCGAGTGTGCTCCTACAGGTCTCCTGCAGCTGCTTCTCCCATTATCTCCCATTGTACCATTTGCCATTTTCCACAGGTTTGTGCTCTTATCAACAATCACCAAGCATTTTCCATCTCTGCTCCATGTAAATCCCCATAACCACATTCTATTCCTACATGTGGTGAAAAAGCTGTGTTGCTGAGTGCAACATTACACATGACATCTCCAGAGCCTTTGGAGCTTTGAGGAGCAATCTGATGGCATCATTGAGGGCATCTGAGGCATCTGATGCCTGCAGAACCAAGGCAGTGGAAAATGTTAAGACTGAGACTGAAAAAAATAGAGAGACAATAAAAATAGTGGCTACAAACAAAGAAACAGACTAAAATTACAGGTAAAAACAGAGGAAAAAAGTGAAAGAGGAAACCATTCTTTTGCCATGGAAACTGTTGGTGCTACATGTAGATATAGGTCTGACAGCTTTTCCTTTCTAAACCCCTATTTACAGGGATTATGTAGCTCAGATGTGGAAAGTCTCTGAAACATGGCTTACAAGGTGTCAGGAAAGAAGTCTTAAAAATAAATTTAACTCTTTCATTCTTAAGTATAGAACTATAAATGCTAACTAATTTTAAGAGTAATGTAAAAAAAAAAACCAACAAAATAGAACAACTTAGCACATGCCTTCATTCTAACTTTTATTTTTTGCTTAATTATTTAAAAATTTTCTCCACCACATTTGCAGATAATTCCATCTATTCAGATTCTTCACATGAGTTCAAAATGCAAATATTTTTGATTAAAGAGGTACAGACAGATAGACATCCAGTTGTATTCTTATTTTTGGGCACTATGCATTTCTTGAAAATGGAAGAGGAAGGCAAGAGTCACTGAAGTTCTTTTGCCACTAGCAGGGTCTTTCTAGGCAAGGAAGACTCTCAGACTATCAAACCTGCGAGTGATCTTAGACTATCACATCCTCAAAGAAATGTAAAACCTCTGAAGCAGGAGTTGGTATCTGCTCCCTGGCTGGAGCTGAAAACAACTTCTAGAATGCAACTCTTATAAGTGGTAAAAACTCCTAGTTTAAATTTGCCACCCACAAATATTTTGCAGTATTTTCTTAAAATAGCCTTTTCTGCAAATATTGCTCTAAATAGACTTACTTTTCCAATGGACTGTTTACAAAGAATAAATAAAAAGTGTACATTAGAGCAGAGCAAATAAAAGAGGTATCTGTTTGCAAACCTGTTGGCTACATCAAGTTCATTTTTCTATCCTCACTTTTCTATCCCAAAGGTTCAAAACTGCAGTTTCATGGGAGTTTTGCAGGTAGTCCTGTTGCTCTGTTTTCTTTTTAGCCACTCACACCACATTTTTAGCAAGTGATGACTGTGTAAAAATATTTATATTTCTATGAAATTCAATGTGCTTCACAAGAAGATTTAAATGTTCATGGGCACACCTGGTGGCAGAGAGCATAGAAAAGACTACTTAGGCATCAGGAGTTAGAGTTTCGCTATCAAAACATCACAAAACCAAATGAATTCAAAATATTTAAAGCCTTGGAATCCACATACTTGGGCATAAAAACAAATGTTTTCTCATTTCTTAGGAAAAAAACTGAAGATGAAAACAGACTGCTGAAATAAAAGTAGTAATTTTCCTCCAGGTTTATATTTGTTTCAATCTTACCAGTGTTTCAGTGCATCAGCACTGACCCTTTGGACCCTTTGGAACCGAAAAATACTTTAAAAATGCAATACAATTTTGTATTCTTAATACTGTGGTATAAGATGCTCTGATAAGACACAAACTACCAACATCTAGGTCATCAGAGAAAGGAGAAAGTGCTTTCCACATGGATTGGAAGCACTGAACTTTCCATGAGTGGTTCCAGCTTCAAATGCTGTTCAAACCTGTCCGCATTGGAATCAGCCAGCTGCGGTGCAAGAGGTGCTCATTTCTTGATGGAGATGTGCCAAGGCATATGGAACTGGGAAAAACTGCTCTTTGCAGTACATGCTTTGGCATAGGGTGCTGCTGAACATGTCACAGCGATTAAAAAGAGGGAGAGAAAGTGAACTGAACTGGCAGATGTCAGTGGTTCAGTGCCTGCGCTGGCTGGGATTTGCTTTCGGAGGACACGCTGGCAGATCCTGGGATCACTACAGGCATCTGCCTCTGCACAGCGCAGTGCTGGACAAAGAGCACAGTGGCAGGATGGTGAGGAATTGGGCAAGTTTAGAGATTTGGGACTATGGGTTGCTCTTAGAATATATTCTTCTACTCTTTTCTATTGGATTCCCGTCAGTGATGGGAAAGAAAGGATGCAAGATGTCACAGAATCACAGAATCAGCTATGTTGGAAAAGACCTTTGAGATCATCAAGTCCAACCTATGACCTAACACCACCTTGTAAACTAAACCATGACATGGAGTGCCACATTCAATCTTTTCTTAAACATCTCCAGGGATGGTGACTCCACCACCTCCCTGGGCAGCCATTCCAATGCTCAATCACCCTTCCTGTGAAGAACTTCTACCTAATGTCCAAACTAAACCTCCCCTGGTGCATCTTAAGACTGCATCCTCTTGTTCTGTCAGTGGTTTCCTGGGAGAAGAGACTGACCCCCACCTGGATACACCACCTTTCTGGAAGTTGTAGAGAGTGATTAAGTTCTCCCCTGAGCCTCCTCCTCTCCAAGCTAGACAACCCCAGCTCCCTCAGCTATCCTCATAGGGCTTCTGTTCCAGGCCACTCACCAGCCTTTTTGCTCTCCTCTAGACAGGTTCCAGCATCTCAACGTCCTTCCCAGATCTGAGGGGCCCAGAACTGGACACAGCACTTGAGGTGTGGCTTCACCAGTGCCAAGTACAGGGGAAGAATGACCTCCCTGCTCCTGCTGGCCACACTATTCCTGATACAGGCCCGGATGCCATTGACCTTCTTGGCCACCAGGACACACAGCTGGCTCATGTTCAGCTGGCTGTTGGCCAGTACCCCCAGGTCCCTTTCCTCCTGGCAGCTGTCCAGAGTATTCCCAACCTGTAGCACTGCAAGGGTTTGTTGTGGCCAAAGTACAGGACTCGGCCCTTGGACTTGTTAAACCTCATACTGTTGAATTTGGCCCATGGAATCAGCCTGTCCAGGTCTCTCTGGAGAGCTCTCCTACCCTCCATCAGATCCACACTCACTCCCAGCTTGGTGTCGTCTACAAACTTACTAATGGTGGACTCAATTCCCTCATCCATGTCATCAATGAAGATATTAAGCAGGACTGGTGCGGCAGGGAAGCGGTTCTCTTCTCTGTCGGAGGGAGGGAAAACCCTGGGCCGGTGCTGGCGGGACGCCAGAGGGGCGAAGAGTGTGCCCTTGCCCAACAGCGCTACCCCTCAGCCCACCTTCCGCCCAGTCCCGGATAGATGGTCTTCGCTCACCAGGGTAGAAGGAGGTGACTCAATCCCGGATAGTTCCAGCCAGTTTATTGAAGGAGATGAAACTAAAGGAAAATGGTGGGTCGGAGGGGTAGGAAGACAACTGAGCAGAAGGGCACCAGGGAAAGAAGTCCGACGGTTGAGGGAGGGTCCAAAATATATATGTGAACAGAGGTAGGAGGGATTACAATATAAAAGGTCCAATGGGAAAGGTGCAGGGGGAGTGGTAAAGATGGAGTGATGGGAAACTGTCCCATGGGGAAAGAGAGGGGCGTGGCTCCAGAGGAGACAGCCAGTGGGAAATTGAGGAACAAAGAAGATTCTAGAAAAAGGGTGTAACAGTGGTAAATTATTATGGAAAACTACCAGAACAACTTGGTCTAACTTATAACAGCCCAATCCAAATTAAACAATAGTACTTTCCCATGGCATCCCCATGCCAGTTCCCCCACGCCCATCACCCACAGACTGGCTCCAGCAGTGACCCCCAGGGGACACCACTGGTGACAGGCCACCAGCTGGATGCAGCACCATTCACCAGCACTCTCTGTGCCCGGCCATCCAGCCAGTTCCTAACCCAGTGCAGACTGACCCTGTCCAAACCATGGGCTGCCAGCTTTTCCAGGAGAATGCCATAGGAAACAGTGCAGAAGGCTTTGCTGAAGTCCAGGCAGACAACATCCACAGCCTTTCCTGCATCCACCAGTTGCGTCACCTGGTCATGAAAGGAGATCAGGTAGGTCAGGTGGGACCTGTCTCTCCTAAATCCACCCTGGCTGGGTCTGATCCCTTGGCCATCCTGAGGGTGCTGTGTGCTGGCTCTCAAGATGATCTATTCGATGCCTTGCCAGGCATCCAGGTTAGGCTGACGGGCCTGGAGTTTCCTGGATCCTCCATTAGGCCTTCTTGTGGATGGACGTCACATCTGGAGGTTCCAGATTACATTCCAGTAATCTGGAACCTCCCTGGTTCACAAAGAATGATAATAAATGATGGTGAGCAACTTGGTGAGCTTCAAAAAAACCGTTGTCATTTCTGTTCCCAGAGTAGTTTCTGCTCCGCAAATAGAGTAGACAAAGCTACTACAAAGTACAAAGCTTAAACTCTGTAATTCTTGCTGCTTACTTATTTGTGCTGAGCTATTGGATAAAATTTCTTCATCATTTCCATAACCCATATATGTCTGGACAGGTGAGGGCCTATCTAAATGTCATTGACTTTAATTTTCAAACAGAAAAACCCTCTCACACAAACACAGGCCCCCTTCCAAGAAAAGGGGAAATGAATGGTCTATTGCTTTAAACTTGAGCCGTGCTGCAAGGTAGATGCAAATTTTGGGATGGAACATAAGTCCAGAAAAAATCATCTGCTTAAATATATATAAAAAAAAATAATTACACTGATAAAATTCTGCCTTGTAAATGAATCTCACCTTTCTTTCCTCTCTGGCTTCATGCCCTTCATCTGCTGTAGAAATCACAAAATATACAAGAATAAAGAATCTGACAAAGATGTGCTCTTTAACTGCAACAGATACTTATAAATGCAGATACATATATAACTTTTCCCAATGTGTTTAAGCTGTGTGACTTTGCAATTTATAAAAAATTGGGCCCCCCTGAGAGCAATACTAAATAAAAGCCTGACTGTTTGCATGTGCTGTTTTGACACAAGTTAAGTGTCAATTGTATTTTAAGTCATCTGAGTCACTGCACATAGCGTTTCCAAAACCTACAGTCATAAAACAATATAGCAATTTGATTGGCAGCATGCTTTTGAATGTAATTAATACAACAAAAATAAAACATAAAGAACTGTGATTGATTCTGTGTGTGCATGTCTGTATGCTCGATACAAGAATAACACTAAACCCCAAGAGTAAAAATTCTACTATTCACAATATTGGTTATCCAGCTTCGCCAGAATATAATTGGTCCTCAGGGAATACAACACAGAGAAATAAGTAAAATTCATAGAAGAATGGAAAGTGAGAATAAGAAGTTTAAAAATGCAATTATTTTATGGTATCTAAAATAATGATTGTTGAAGACAACATTAATTTGTTTTGATGAAAATAGAAAATTATATTTCAAATCTATTTATTGTAAACATGGCTACCAGTGGAAAAAAAAAAGAAAAATTTTAAAAAGGCTGAGACTTTTCTGTAGATACTCCTAGTACTTCTAAAAAGCCAGTTTTAATCAGTTCCTTTTTGCAATTGCAAAGAAAACAAAACCATCTAAGCAGTCCAGTTTTTTATGTTTCAATGTTTCTATGGATGCTTTTTTTATGTTTCAATGTTTCTATGGATGCTTAAGGACTACGTGCATGACAAAAGGGAGTAGGTTCATTTTTTACATATATCTTGAAGATCTTGAAGGACTGGACTGAAAGATGATCTGGGTGAATATCTTGCGGAAGGTGGGTTTCAGAAATTGATGTCATGTGATGATGTAATGTGATGTAATGTGACAGGTAACAAACTGCTCCAAAGCTCCATTCCTGTGTTTCTTGTCCCTGGGATTTTAAGATTACATGTTTGTGCTGGTGGCATGCATTTTAACAGACTATCATCTGTTAAATGTTACAATCCCTGTTGCTGCTGTGCTGCTTCTGCCAGGCCCTACACAACAAAGAGACTTTTTGTGCTCAAGGGAGTTCATAATTAACTTACTGATGAGAGGCAGCAACAGATATGATGAAAAGAAGGAGCAACAGGGAGCACTGACCTGTTTCTGCACAAGGGACAAGTGACACCCACTGCAGGCAGAGCCCCCCACTGCTGCCCAGTGTTTCATGGGTGTGTCCAAGCAGGCAGGTCTGAATAAGAGATCTGAGCCAGGATAAAGCACTACCTTTGGTGCTTTTTGCAGATTCTACAAGATTTCACCCCCCTTAGTCCAGTTTCAATCTCCCTGGGGATTGAGGACAGCCCTTGGGCACCTGATGGGGAACAAATCCAAATGTGAGAGAAGGGGCAGGACAGGAAGAAGAGCAAAGGTCATTCCCACGATAAGACAAGGGAAAGAAGGACAGGACAGAAACAAGAGTTGTAACAGAGAGAAAACTTCTTCAAAAGGGAAGACAAAAAAGATCAGGATGAATCTGCAACTTTGGAACTGAATTGCTAAGTTGAAAAACACATTCTGTGTAAAATATCTTTTGATGGCTCCATGAGTAGTAGCACCATGAAAAATGAGTCTAAAAGCCTCTGCCTGGTTGAAGACAGGTATGGAAATCTCTACAGTTCGAAACCAAACAATTTTGTTTACTTTTTGTCTGGTCTGAAAAGTATAAGGAGATACATTTAGAAGTACATAGAGGGATTATTATACCACGTGCTTAAAAATTAGGAAAAAAATCGAAATCCCAAGGTTGTCTGTGCAACATCATTCCAACCCCTGGAAGCAGATGTGATGTTTCCTCCTAAGTTCCCAGAAAATTTTTGTCTTGTCTTGTCATGACTTCTGCTGGATCCCCTCTGTCACCCATCTATGTGGCCTCACAAGTGCTCAGTTTGAGAGAAAAACAAAGACATTTAAGAATTTTTCACTATGAAATGAGTTAAGGGGGTGCTGCAAAATATTCCTTTAAGGTAAATGTTATCACTTTAACAAATTATCCCTAGGTATCTCATGTTCTGCTATTTAAAGTAAGTACAAACACTCATCCTGATACCTTAATTAAAAAACTCTAAGTGTTATGCTTTTCCTCAAAACGGATGACACTCACTTGATTACTGTAAGCATAACCACACTCAGCTTTAACCACAACAAATTATCCATCAATCCACATCTTATGCTGTTAATGGCAATGTAAGTACAATCTTCAAAAGCATCCAGTAATGGCAGACTAAAGGCTGTTTCATTGCTTGTCCAAAAATAGCAGAAAACTACCTTTTATATCATTCCAAGGACTCTGCACTTTCTACAAAATGTATATCATACTCTTATCTGCAGCTTGTCAGACAAAAGCTGTATGTCTTAGAAGTCCTAATATGCCCTGTGCTTCAGGCAGGCTTGATTTTCCAACCATTTAGTGGGAGCTTATTATCTTGAATTATATTTCTTAGCCCTGAAATGTAAAACTGCCTGTAATATACTTTGGTATTATTGTGTGGTATTGACAGAAAGTATTAAAAAGGGTAATGTAACCGATAGATGCAGTGTGGAGCCACTTCTGGAAGGGCTAACAAGCAATGGATGTCCTTATGGAACAACAACAATGGAGATTAAATAAAGGCCTGGGTTCTTGTCCTAAAAAGGACAAAATAGAGACTATTTATAAAATTAGCTGTTCAAGTAATCAGGTACCAAAGGAGCACAGGGACTGCCATGCTGAGAAAGACCATGGAATAATACCAAGCTTTGCTCTTTTACCATTGGTATACACAAGATATTTAGGATGACTAATCAAGCTCCAAAAGGCACACACTCTAATTGTGGATTATACAGGGTCAGAAGGTGGTTTCTCCTGACCTCAGTTACCCTGCTTGTGCTGTGAAATATGAAGAAACTCTGTAATTTTCATTTTGATGGCTATAACAGCAGTTTGCACCCTCATTTATATTTACCCTTCTGTATTAGCTGATACAATCTCCTGGTAACAGGATTAAAAGGCACTGAAATACACAAATAGATCATTAGGGACAAATTACATTTGCAACTAATGCGGTTCTTAAGGCTCGGAACAGATAATCATCAGATGGTGGCAGACAAAGAAACCCCAAGAAAATCCCTTAAAAACCATGGCTGAACTCGCAATTAAGATGAAACTAAATTTATTCCATGTCAGCAGTATGTTCATTGCCTTGGTTTTCACTGCAAGGGGCATGCCCAGTCCCTCCAGGATCAGAGGGTAGTGCTACATTCCCCTTGAAGTCAAAGGGGAATTCCCTTTTGAGAGTCTGTGCCATAGGCCCAGGTGATGAGGCAGCAGCAGCTCCAATCCTTCCCTGTTGATGTGGCCCCAAGGCCCTTTCTTCTTGGCTTTACTGCTCCAGCCAGCCAGCCTTTGCAGCTTGGCTCCCACTCCAAGCCCCTAGCTAGAGGTGCTTTCCCAAGTTCTCCCATAACCTCTCATGTTTCACGTTACTGCCGTCCCATGGGAGCTTTTTGCTAAAATCTTTGTGTTCTGAGTCTGTGTTTCCTGTCCCAACACTTCATTTGCTTTTTCTTTTAGTCTCCCCTTCATGAGGAGCTTTTTCAAAAGATTTCCCCAAATAATTTTGTTGATAAAGCTGTCCTTCCTAATTCTTCTTCCAGGTGAGAAAACAATCACTGCTTTCTGTGGATTCCATTAGGTTGTTCTTTCCATGAACATCTCTCAGCCTTAGATTTCTCTGCAATCTGCTTTTACTGCTACTTTAGATTCCACCTCCTGAATGGTTGCTTTGGGCGAGTGGACACCTTTTTTTCAGCTTTCATTCTAAAATAAACCAACTCAAGTATCTGTGGGATGGGTAACAAAACCACCAAAAGATTCATTTGGGAAAGGAAAACAGGGGAAGGCAATTTTGGAGCAAGAGTTACCAAGCAGAGTCACACAACATAGATGGAATAATCTAAAAGGTTTAGTGGCCACATTCTCATTTCTAATTTACTATGTTTTTTACAAGCATGCAGCTGTTTCAATATATAAAAGCAAATAACAGCACTGGGAAGTTGAAAAAGAATCATGAATCTCCCAGTCTATTATATACTAGACTCTTGAAGAAGATGTACTGAGAAAAAACCCATACTTACTTAGTAATATTTTACTGGTTACTGTGTATATCCTTTGGATTTTTATATGTTTATTTTTATTAGATCCAGACACCCAATCATGAAGAAAGGAAACCATCTTTCCTGACACAAGACTTTAGACAGATTAGGGGTGACAGTTTGTGCAAATTGCAAACTTTATTATACTTTGGTCATTTCACATTAAAATTATATATCATCTATAGTAAGTGGAAAAATACACTCATATATAATACATACAAAAGTAACATAGGTTAATAGAAATCTGCATGAATTGGAACTCATCTGATACATTGACGTTACATGTAAGTCCTAAGTGAATTCATGTTCTCTAGGCATTCCAAACCCATATCACCAGCAGGTAGAACACACTTGTGCCTCAAATAAACCCCTGAATGTCCAGGAGTTCTGCAGTTTTCTGATCTCTGACTTCTTATAAATTAGCCTGTCTGAAAACCGGATGTATTAATCAAAATGACCATAACAATGAATTTCTAACAGCAGAAAACATGAGTGCATGATGCACAGTGCCAAGGTTTGGCTGATGCCAAGACACTTCCCAGACGTTCCTCAGCTCACTTGAATTGCTAAACCACTCTAGAGTACCTGGTCAAGGACCAGAGTCTTTAAAGAGTGAAAACTCTTCCTGGTCTGAGCAGGAAAATGCATTGTACATGTTTTGATAATCCAGAAGAACAAGTTTCTCAGAACTGACTGCTCGTGTGTTCCAGACAGTGACCAGGTTTGTAGTAGGAAATCTAGATCATAGTCAAAAGATCTTCAGCACAGTGAAGAGTAGCACAGAATAACAAAATTGCTTAGAATTAATTTCTTTTTTTAAATTCAAATGAAATTCCTTGTTCAAAGGTACTAGATATTGATTCTCACTGTGTATTTATCCTTCTTCCAAAAAAGGGATGCTGTCTGAAGCACTGAAGACACCAAGAAGGAATTTAAAATCAACTAATTCAAATTAATTCAAACTGCCAGCCACTGTGCATTTTTACCACCACTGTGCATTGCCAGGCATCTCTTGGATTTTCAAAGCCATGATATTGCTTGTAAGTGTATAAACAACACAGAAGTAAGGGGCAAATGACTTCTTATGATGCTTCCAGGCATCAGGCGTGCTTTCAGGTTTCAGGCATGCATTTTTTCTTCTCTTGGTGCTGTTCCACAGCTCTCACTTGCAGCTGAACTAAGAGGATGGCTGCACTGAGTTGCATTTGAAATATTCCATCATGAGAATTCCACCATGTTTTTCCCTTGCAGCCAAAGATAGCTGGTCAAGGATGTCATTTCACACACATTCACACACGCATGTCCACATTGCTGACTCAGGAGCAGCTTTAACTGAAGTGACAAGCGAGTTGGGGGGGTGAAGTTGGGGGAAAGGAATTAAACATAAAAAAATTGGAAGCCCATTCAGTTTCAAGCCACTGTTTCACACACTCTCACAAAAGATTGTTAGATGGAAACACAACAGGTGTAAAAAAAAAAAATCTGCCCTTAATGGCTGTGTTGGCAACCAGTTTTTGTTTGAGGTACGTTTGGTATAGCTCTTGTGCTGTTTCATGGTGAAGATATTTCCCTCTAAGGTAACATGTCAGGTATTGATAAGTTTGTTTTAAATTCTACATAATTAAAGCAGTGAATAAAGTACTGACATGTCTGTGAGCTGGAACACCATTTAATAGACAAGTATGTGTGGGGCTGTGCTATGAAAAACATGCATAGGATAAGCCAGAGGTCAGCAAGGTCCTCTGCTCTCAGTGAAATTGCCTTTTTACTCTCAATCATGCATCAGCATTAAAATTGCAGGAAGAAGGCACCCCTCCTCCCTCCAGTACTGAGACAGATGGAATAGACCTCCAGCTGGAGCCTTTTCAATGTTATTCTGGATGGAATTGATATCTCCAGAAATTAAAAGCTGTATCTACTCTTTTTTTTTTCTTTTTTTTTTTTGCTCTTGTGGTAAGTATGCTAATTGGATAAAACAAGTACAGACAGTTGAAAACCCATTGCTACAAGATATACTGCTTAATACCCACTCTAGCCATGAAAATGATTCAGTTTGTGTTAGAAAAGAGAAGCCAAGGAGAAAGGTCATTATATTGTGTCTGCAGCTTTCGCTCCTAATATGTGATTCTCATTTCTCAGTAAAGGGAAAATCAATACTCCTCTAAGTTGCCTTGGATTCAGAAAAGATAGAGCTTTTACCCACTCTGTGGTAGTGATTTAGAATGATCATGATGTATATCATGCAATGCTGGTTTTTACAAAGCTCTGAACTCCATGTTGACATTTTTAATTGTGACACTGAGCCTTGTCTAAAATTGCAAAATAGAAACACTTTAAGTGAGAAGATATTTTAGTAGAAATTTAGCTCTCTCCATTATGAGTTGCCTCTTAACACCATACTGTTCTCCTCAGCTTTGATTTAGGTGAGAGATTTTTCTCTCAAAGCTGGAAGATTAAAGGCAGCCATGGCATCCAGGATTTGTGACAATAACAAAAGAAGTACAAATCAGGTTCATACATTATGAGGGTTTAGATACCAAGAGGCTATGTTTGTAGCAGAGACACACAAGTAATTTGCTTCCTTTTTTTTCTTCTTTAGACATGAGCTCATATTCTCAACAATTTAGGCTGAAAAGACTCAGAAAAATAGCAGGGTATTACTGGAAATGATAAGGAAATATAACCAAGTTTTAGGTTCATTATAGCATTAAGAAATGTTACTTATATTCTAGAAAAACCCAGCAAACTGTGACACAGCTGGACACAAAGGAACAATGAGAAAGAACAATGGAGACAGGTACTGTGCAGTAGGAGCTCTTACTGCCAGATGTGAAGGAGCAACTGGGATCACTGCAAGAAAAAGCCTGGAGTCAGCACCTGGAGGTACAATCATTCTCTAAGTCAGGACATGGCACATTCCAGCTGTAGTCTCCAACAAAGAGTTAACAAGGAGAAGCTAAGGATGTTTCTCACAAGAACAAACCTCTTGCAAAAACAACTCCTTAGGCTTAAAGAGATCAGTATCATCCCTGACATCATAGACTCAGTGTTCAGCACTAAACCCACCAGCCCCATGTCTTTGGCATACAGTTTCCATCTAGACAAACACATCTAAACATGTATGCAAACCTCTCTCTGAGCACGTGTTGGGGAGCTTTGATGCTCTGTGCACCCAAGGAGAAGCTAACCCCATTCTGGAGGGCAGTTCCTTCCTGCAGTTGCTGGGCCAAGATATGGTAGGGGCTGAACAAGGCCCTGCATGAAAACTATTTTTCACCACTTAGGGGGGAGTTCAGATCTAGATCCAAATTCTGATCCTGACTCATCAGCCCACAACAATGGGATTTCCTTAACTTCAGCCTCAGATTTCAAGTTATGTATTGTCTCTTCCCATACTGCCTGTATATTTTCTCTCTTTTTATTTTTTTAAAATGTAGAATACAGAATTTTAAGTAGATATATGTTAAAAATAAAAAAAAAAGGCAAAAACCAACAAACCAACCCAAAAAATTGCCATTGCCAGCTGCTCCTTTCCCCTCACCATCACTCACTAAAGACACCATCTGGGAATGACTAGCAACCAGAGCAGGGAGTGAGCAGTCCATATGTTAAAATTTAAAATTTGACAGCCCTATTCTGGCCTTTCCATCACCCACTATTTTTCTGTTTTAAAGTTTTGGTATGATAACTAGTCTCTTCAACATTTGCAAGGACTAAACAATTTTTTTTTTTTTTTCATTGTGGATAGATCTTTATTTTAGGTTAAATCTTTCATTTAAGCTGAAATCCATAAAATTCTCTCCACTCTCAGACTTCTTCCAAAAATTTAATGTGAAACAGGATGAGATATTTAATTATCAAAACCTGTGGCAGTTACTGTATGGCTCTTGTATTATATTATTAGACTAGAAAGATGAGAAAAAAAGCACAGTTCTCTCTTCTTTTGCATTAGTTTGTAAATGTGACAGACCTCTGGGTACTGTTAATAATTTTTCTCAAAGCTAGCAAGAAATCTACATAACGTTTTTTTCCTCTTCTCATTTCAACCCCCAAATCCCATCTTGTGGATTTGCCTTATTCACATACATGGAAAATGTAGTGAAACCCATAAGTAAAAGCAAGGTAAAAGATTTTAAAAAGAAAAATGTATTGATATCACTTTAAAAATAGGCAGGAGAAATCCAAAGGAAGGTGCAGTACCTGAAATGATGCTTCTTTCTTACTTACTATCCCTAGTCCAAATTTTTTACAGACTAACTCCTCTTATAATAATTAAACTTACAGATTTACCTCTTTAAAGTTTTTTTGTGTACATTCATGTGGGGGATGTTATAACCTAGGCTCAAGCAGATGGAGGAAAAATGACTTGTGAAAAAGGCCAGACACCAACTTTTATATGTACAAAACAAAGCCAGACTGAAGCATTCCACTTAATATCAGCAGATCTAGTACATTTATCTTTTGAATGGATACATTTGTTTAAAAAGCACCAAAAGATTCTGTAAGACCATTTATGAACATCTGAAAGAAGTTTAGACTTTGCAAGACTTGACTATTACACACTGAATAAAACCAGCATCCAATAAGACTCTTTGAAACTGAAACTATATTAAGCATTTACTTTAAAATAAAACCTGCAACTACACCTGATAAAAGCTTCTGAATTCTTTTGTACTCCACTCATAACCCTTTCAAGGTTGTTTGGTGCCAAGCCAAATATTATTAATGCAACTCGGGAAGTGTTCTGACTTGGCAGACAGCACAGTGGGGATCTCAAAGATTTGCATGAATTCAAGGAAATGTGAGGAGAGAAAGATGAGGCTCATCAGAATACCTGTTGGAGAAACACAATTCACGTTCTTTAAAGGTCTTGAGCACTTCCTGGCCGCTATCATTTTAACATTCAGTTTGTCAGTGGATTTCTAAATTTTAAACTTCCATGCAGATTCAAGAGTTAATTGATAAAGTATTTGGTCAAAATAGGCATTACTGGGGGTCAAAACCTAAGTGGGTAAGGATCAGATTATGCCATCTGGCTGAAGGTAAAAAATCAGCAACCTCTGCCAGAGTTTTACTTTGACATGTCCCTACTGAAAGGGCAGCATTAGGCAGGAATTAGCACTACACAGAGAGTTATTTTTTTTAGCCACAGAGTTCTGAGATTTACAGCTGAAGAACTAGTATGTTGTTTTAGAGAGAACCTATCCTGTAAAAGGCACATATTTTATACCTGTTCTCCCTCCTTCCCTTATATTTTGGAGCCCTACTGGTACAGCTGCCAGCTGTGACCAGACTGTCAATTATCCGGCTCCCTCACTGAAGGGCTGGATCACATCCAAGGCTTCTTATTTACAAGGCTAAAACAAAATCCAGGCCCCTTTTGTTTGTATACAGGTGCTCAATTAGGAGAGATCCTATAGGGATATTTTTTTTTTTTTGAACCATAAAATACATTGATACTCTTTAATCTGAAACATCAGCAAAACATGATGGGCTGCTTCATATCAGGAGGAAAAGCAGTAGTGGAGTCAAGAGTTTCACTGATTCAGTTCACCTTCCTCAAAAATTACTTATTAAGCCCAGAGAAACAAAAGGAAAAGCAATGTTTAATCTGACTTCCAAGACTTTTTCAGTCAGAACTGAATTACAGAAGCGTTGTTCCTGTTGCAGTTTTCCTTTCTGATAGCTTTGTTTTCTGACACTTCCAAACCCTTGGGAAAGAAACCTCCCCCAGGCGTTTCTGACTGCTCTGAGCAGGAACTTGCCCCTGCTAGGGTGTGAGAGCCCAGGACTTACTGTTACATCCCCCTCAGCTAAAAGAGGGGAGTTGTGCTGCTTCCCCCAGCCATGGGAACCAATGAAACAGTGCCCTTGAAACCATAGGCTCCTCTACAAGCTGTTTTGAAGCAGCAAACAGGCCTTAAGCAGGAATTCAGAGCACTTACCTGGGGATGGTCATCACAATCACAAAGTATTCCTCCAAGGATTGGTAATGGAAGGGTTTTCCACAGTTTTGTCCAAGCCAAAGTTTTCAGTAAAGTTTTCCTTTAACAAATTATAAAATGTTGTTTAGGATGTAATTTTCATTGAGATGGGTGTTTTATCTTTCCTTTTTTATTCTTCCTCTCATTATGACATGAGATCAGGAAGAAAAAACTTATTTTTTGAAATTCTGGGGTTTTTGTTATCATGTCGCTGCAATATAACATGTATTTTGACTTTGTGTGATATTTTAATGTACAGTGGAGCAGCAGTTTGAATATTATTCTGTTGTCTCACTGGTGTGCTGTGGCATTAGAACTGCTACTGTTACCAACAAGAAACAGTCAACCATTTATTATATGTTTATGTTTGAAGTTCCTCTTGTCACATTAAAACTTTGACATCCATACTTCAAAACAAACACTGCCTACTAGAAAAAAGATTTCTTAGAATATTCTCTGAATATTTCTCTGAATATTTTTTTTCTCTGAATATTTTTTAATAGACAGATAACTCAAGGTCAACAAGAAAATATCAAAAGCAGAGGAAAACACAGTTTACCATAGAATAAAAGCTGAAGAACAGCCCAGTATAATCTTATGGGTGTTATCATGTGTTATCATGGAGGTATATCTAAGAAGATAAAACAAACATTAAAGGACTTATCATTAGAATTCAGAAGTTTAAAAATGGCAAAGGATTCTGGATATTTTTAGTCTTTAGCAGCTTATCCTCGGCTAGTCTGGACAGCTACAGGTCATGGCCAGCAATCCATCGCTGCTTGGGACACTAAGTGTTAAAGAGACCATCAGCAGCAGCTTTCAGGGCTCTGCAGAGGGCACATAAATTTTAAAATCCCTGATTAGGCTGTTGATACAAACAGGAATGTTTTCTCTTGTATTTTTCTTCCTTGGAACTGAAGCTATGAAAACTCAATGGGTAGGACAAATCCATTGCTGGGAATGTGGTGCTTTTCTAGGCTCTATGGGCTTTGCCTATGTCTCCAAGTAAAATAATTCATCAAACAGCTTCTGAATGTGAGGAAAACTCTACACTGCCATCCACTCTCAGTAGTATTTAGCAGTGCTCAACTACAATAGATTCTCAGATTAAGGCTCTTGGCAACAGTCTCCCTCCTCATAAAAATCTCCCTTGAATTCTCACAGATGTTTTAATGGTACTTAAGTTTTTCTTCAGAAGCACAGCCTCAGAAGAAAAATTTTGCAGAAAAATTTTATTATATCCCAGGAGCACAGATAAAGATGCTAAAGGTGTTGCATTGTTTACATACATAAGGAATGATTTGATTAAAGCAAAGGAGATACCTCCAGTTACAAAAAGGGATTCTCAGGCATTTGCAATGCAGCTATTTCACATTGCTTTGGTCTGAAACTGAGCATAAAAATTAATGGCTCAACCAAGCATTGTAAATTCCTTACAACACTTCAGTAGTACTTAGGCTGGCACAAATGCTAGTTCTATGCACATAGATGAACTAGCTTCTCTTTTTCAGTCTAGATCAATATGAATGGTCCTTTGTCTGTGGAGTAGGTGACCTCTCTTTTGCAGAGCTTAGAAAGTGTTTCCTAACAATATTGGGAAAAGGGGAAGCAACTATTGGGCTATATCTGAGACACCTTGGTATGACCTCAAAAGTGGTGGTCACAGATTTGGCTTATCTAGGGGTATAATGAATGCAGAGGGGCAATGGGAATGACATTGGAATTCTGGTGCCCAGGGGAATGATCCTCTTGCTGCCACACATTCCTGCTTCCCTTACAGAGGGTGAGGTGAGGGAGTAGTAAGATCAAAGCTTGAGTCTGACCCTTGGATATGTATAAATAAGCAGACATATGCACCTTCATCCTTCCCAGAGAATATTCCTGCTGGCTTAGCACAGCAGGGAACAACAGAGTAAGGTTTAGGATGAGTCCTCCTGATAACCTTGCATATGTATTTTGATGACCAGTAACAGCCACTAAAGAGACACACTTGGTTTATTTTTAAAAATGAGTATGTATTTGATATTCCAGTTACCTGGTGTCTCCCTCCTGGAACATGCAGGGCCAGGCTTCATGCACTCAGCAAAGGAAGAGCATGGCCAAAGCCGATCTGAAACACCTGGGGCAGGCAATAAGCGCTCCTTGGGAATGCAGCTCACCCCCTCTTACCTTTCCAAGCTCCCTGAAATTCTTCCAGAACTATGTGTTTATTGGAGAATGGACATGTCATCTTTGCATAGCTGCCACAACTCCTGGAAAGAAAATTTTCTGGCATGTGCTCTTTGCAAGGCTACTTCTGATGGCTCTGAAGTTTTCAGGAATCTTTCCACTGCCTTCAGAGGCCAGAACTCTGCTCTCTGTGAAGTCACTGCATGACATACAGTTAGGTGTGAGGGCTCATAAGAGATAAAATTAAAACTGCTGCTGAGGGGAGACTTTTATTCACAGAATAAGGGCTGGCATCTGCTGGGTATAGAATTTCAGTTTTTAATATTTCAGAAAATGCTCCAGCAATCTAACATCCTTGTTGTTCCAAAGATATGGTTGCAAACCATATAGAAACATGAATATAGAATATGAATGTAGAAATGAATGTTCTTAAATTTTTTCCAGATTGTTAAACTCACAAGTTTTTCTTGCTTGATGCTAAGAATTTTTTGGGTTCTTTTTCTTTTTGCATGTTCATTAACATATGTCCACAAAATCAGTGTGACTGACTGGTCTAGAATAAAACATTGATGCTTCATTGTGACTCAGGAAATAAATGTGATTAAAGTATTTTTTTATTGTATCCACCTATTTCCTTATCAACCAAAACTCATTCTGCCAGACAGTTTGTTTATCTCATTACTGAATGAGCTAATCTAAGATATAATTGAACAATCATTTTGGGTATATCCTACTCACCAAATCTTAACACAAGACAATACACTCTACAAACAAAGAGGTTGTTTTATTCTTTTGTGATCTTATATGCCACAGATCATAATATTTCTAAAATTCAATGTAGTTAAGATGATGAAAAAGCTGGAATTTATGAAACATTAACAATAATTGCTACTTTCTTGCTTTGTAGCAATAAAATTCAGCCAAAATTATTTTTATTTTAGTGTTTCAAGTAATCCGTTCAGAAGCAAAGCTCAGTCTTTACCAATGTAAAGTCTCCACTGACTGTGAGGGTAATTAGATTAATGCATGAGGACTATCCATAAAGAACAGTCCTCCAGATACTCCAAGGCCACAACGAAGTGCACAGGCTGATCCTGCTCATGCTGAAGATTTCAGAAGTCCTGCTGCCTCACCAAAGGCAGTGTTGTTTGCACAAGCCAAATTAAACAGAAAGCAATTTACTGCAAAGCATCACTTATAAAAGGATATGGGCAGGTGATACTTTTTCCACCCCATGCTGGCTTTCCACTTGATTCCAAGTGTTGCAGGCTTGCACAATGACTGTATGAAGGGGGTGGATGCTCCTGCTCTCTTTCTTTCTGTTCAGTATGTGTTCTGGATTATCAGAGAACTCCACATGAAAGCTTATTTTTCACACTAGAAATAGCTGACTTCTCCTTCACACCTGAGTTTTAGAGATCTTATAAGGCAGTATATAGTGATTTTCTTCATTTTCTCACTCCATGTCATCAAAGAGACTAGAAAATGATCCCTTTTTCTTTCTTGGCACTGGCAACAGGAAAAAACATGGTAAATATTGGACATCTGGAAGTGGCAGGTGCTTAAAAACAATTGATTTCAACAGTACAATGATAATTTAGACCAGCTGAAAAGCAAGGAGAAAATAAAAACTCTGGAGCTATAATGCACTCACATTGGCAAAAAATATGCAAATATTTCTGTTGATTCCCTACTGGACTTCCTGACTAAATAAGGATTTTTTTAATCCCTAAAAACCCTGAAAAAGTTATCAGAGAAAAAAACCCCAATACTTTCAGACAGTTGCCAACAGTAAACACCAGACTAATCCATTCATAGCTCAATCCCTAAACCATTTGTTGTACCAGACAGGGATAAAGAAGCAACATGAGGATCTCCAGGCTGAGTCAGGGATTACTGGATGTTGGATGCTGCTGTGGGATCTCTGGTACCCTTAGAAGGGGTGTCACATGCAGGTGCCACATGTTACCTTTATGCAGGCCAAGTCAGTTGTCATGCTAAAATAACCTGGTCCATCCAGAAAACTGCTCAATTTCACAAACTTCTTTCAGACACTGTCTTACATTTTCCCTTCTCTCAATTTCACACTGTATGTCTGGTGGACTTTTTTGCTGCTCCTTCCTCAAAAGCTTGTAGATAGGTATGGATACAGCTCTATTGCTATAGGTATTCTTATCCTTATCTACCATGCAAAGCATGATACATTTTTCCCTGGATTTGATTGCTTTATCATTTTCCTTCTAATTTCATGCATATCTTCAAGGATTTATATGTTTCTCCAAGGGAGAACTGGAGCTTTGCATTGCTAGATGGTCTATTAACCAGCCTGGTTTGTGACATGAAGAACTTTCATTCTTGAGTACCTGAGTCAGTATTTCTCCCACCTTTTCACCTTGCAAGTGCAGACCAACAGTTTTGGTTCTTGTATGCTTAAATCCTATCCTCACTTATCCACTTTATCTGGAAGTACCTTTTCAGGTCTCTCACTTTCACAATATAATTATTTCATTTCCAATGCCTTATAACTCAGTCTAAGAATTTCTAGGAACTTCCCTTAAGCAATTTTCTATATTTTGCAGTCCTGAAGCTCCATGCAGGGAGATGTACTTTGCTGTTGCTTTTTGTGGTTATGGTGCTTCTTCACCTGAGACAGTGCTTCAAGTGACAGTATCATGTACAAACCAAACTGGAAATCTCCAGTGATACCCTGGCTCCTACACCACAAAACTTCTCTGGAAATTTACCCTTGATCAATAAAATGTTACAGGACACACCATCAAACTGTTACTGTCCCTTCAACTGCTAATTGTAGATCACTATTTAGGGCTGTTATTGACATAGATAATTTCTACCAGGAAGATACTCTGGGGTTTGTTTTTAGTGAGTCAGCCCTCACAAACATAGCAGAATTTCATCCTTTGTAACTCTATTAGAAAAAAAGCAATCTGGTTTGTCAGGCGAGATCTGTTCTCTATAAACTCGTCATTTATCACTCTTGGCATTACTGCCCTGGATTTAGTTATTTTTTTCTTTCAATATTTGTTCCAGTATTTTAACAAGTGGCACAATTATAATTCTAGGCTTTGATCCTGATATGAGCTCTGCAGGAGCTTTACAAGTGTCAAAATTCAGTTAATTTCATGCCCCTTTTCACTTAGGGCCCTGTCCAACTAACACGGAAGTCACTGAATATTTTACTCATTGAAAAAATTAAATTTAGGTAAGACATAAAGGAACCTCTTTCATTGATACCTAAACCAGACACACTCTTTCCTTTGACTTTAAAGTGTTTTACCCTGAGACCTGTTAAAGGCTCAGCCTTTATTTGTTTCCATAAGTCTTCTTCCCCCTGAACTCTTTCAGCCAGTGTTTCCTATCCTATTCTCCTTGGTCTGGTCTCTCTGGATCTTCCTGAAAGGCACCTCTCCCTCTCCCTTTCCCCCTCCGTTTTAGCTTTTCTTCTGTGTCATCCCTGGCTGTGTGATTCTTCATTTGCAGAGCTGCTTTCTCCATGCATTCCTCTTCCCAGAACTCCTGAGCAGCAGGATCCATGATTTTATGAAGGACCAAACTGTAGGTGGGCTGGTGTTACTGAGATCTCTTTCACTTAGGAAATTGGGTTGAAATCCCCTGTGGAACACTTCAAACAGACTTCCACACACTTTTCTACTCTTATCAACCCAGAAGAAACCAGCAAGTGAGAGACATGTGAAAAGGGGGAAAGAAAAGAGGGGGAAAATTTTTTAGGCATTATAAACACTTGCATTTGGCTTAAGGAAGGGGTAAAGGGTCAGCTTGGTTCTTGTTTTGTCTGATATGATTTATATATCACTGTTGACAAAAACAGAGGCCAACTCCACGTTATGGATTAACAGCTTGGCAGTGAAGGACAGAGTCATTTATTTACTTTTCATTACAGAGTTCATGGGGTTTGGACTCTCATATAGGACATGCTGGGAGATTTCTCTGTATTTTCCTAAATTTTACTCCTAAGCAGACCACAGTTGAGAAGGCAGGCTTTGATTTGTGGACATTTGATATTCCTTTGTATTTGTAATATAATACTAGATATTGTATTACTTGGCACTTGGGACATCTGACTTAAAGAAGAGAGACAAAATAATTTAAAAATGTGGAGAATATTTTATGACATGAAAATTAGAATTAAACAATAAAAGCAGAGATTTTTTTCCTCTTCTGGATGTAAGGACTTTTGAAAAAATCAACCAGCCTAAACCACTCAACTATAACCTTGCACAACAAGTCTTTAACTCAGGCAATTGCTTATGGCTGAATCACATGAAACTATAAAACAGTTCATAAAGGTGGATCCTCATCAAGAGCTGTTTTAGCTAGGTTCTCTAGAAAGTAGGGGTTTAAAATTGAAACTTGCTTTTTCATGTGATATTTTGACCTTTCAGTTTCTTGGCACTGCTTGTTCATAATTTTCCTCTCTTTCCCAGCAAATGCCACAGGAATTTAGCTGTTTGCTGGCTAACCTGGGAGCCATTGTATGCACCATATTCATTTAGACAATGTCAGAGGTGGCAGCAGCATTCCATTAGAAATTCCAGACTGAAGTCAAGACAACAAATTCCATAATTAAAGTGTCTTGATTGTTTTTGTACATTTCCTTCCACTTCAGCAGAGATTTGAATTTGTGTTTGGGGAAAGCTGGGGGGAAAGCTGGATTTGTTTAGAAGATTAAAAGAAATGACTTTGGATTTCTAGGAGATATCTTGGCAGAGGAAAGGACTATAAATCTTCACACACACATTTCTGCAATCCAAAAAGAAACTGTAAGACCACCAAAACCTGGCAAAAGAAAGTGAAATAAAAATGACTGTTCCCTTTTTCCTGCAACTTACTTATTCATAATATTAAATAAAAATCTCACAGATGGAAATATTTAGATTGGCGCTCAGAGTGAAGATGCAGTAGTATCAAAATGGTTCTACTCTACTTTGTAGTCTCCAATGCCTCCTTTAAAAAAGCACAAGGCAGAGTTATTCTAATGGAAAACATTTTATTTGCATTTATATGGGAGAATGGAAACCAAAGTTTAAAACCACAAATTACTTTATATGTAACATTCTAGCTTTGGGGTTTAAAGTGTCCAAATGTGAAGAAATATCAGTTATTTTGAACTGAACTTATTTTCCAGAGGAAAAGAGAGGCTGAAATACAAACAGATTTGCTCTACTCTCTAAAATACCTCAAAATCAAAAATTGATATTGAGGAGTGTGTGATTGGGTGATCTGGGCCAAATAACCAAATAAATTTAAAAAATAGGAAAGAGTTTTTGCTTAAATTAAAGGTTCCTAGATTTCTCATCCAGTCTCACTTCAAAATAGAATTTAGTTACTGATATGAAAAAGAAGATAATTCGTTTTGGAAATTAATCTTATCAAATCTGAATCATAGCCTTACCTTTAGTCAACATCTTAATAGGAGATTAACTGACATAGTTAGTACCTACTGTGATTTTATTCGAGAGAAGAATCATGCTTAAAGGTCATGTCTAAGTAAATACAAAAAGATGGAGAAGATCTCTCCACAGAAGGTGTCACATGGAGAAAACAAGGACAAGAAAACAAGTTGCACTTGGAGAGGTTTCATCTTGAAAAAGGAAAGAAATATTTTACAGTAAGAAGTCATTGGGACAACCTCCCCAGAGGTGTGTCAGAGTCCTTGTCCCTGGTGGTGTTCAAGATGTGACTGGACAGGGTGCCAAACAATCTCCTGTAGGCTCCCTTTCCCATGAAAGGTTGGACCAGAGGAATTTTCAAGGTGCCCTCTACCCTGGGCAGCTATATGGTTGTATGGATATAATGTGAGAAATCGTGGCTGCCCCATCCCTGGAAGTGTTTGAGGCCAAGTTGGATGGGAGTCTAAGCAAGATGGTCTAGTGGACAGTGTCTTTCACATGGCAGGGAGGTTGGAACGAGATGATCTTTAATGTCCTTTACAACCCAAATAATTCAATGATTCCATGATACTATGATTCTATGACTCTATGATCCATTATGCTGTAGTGTGGATGTTTGAGAGTGAGGTGAACTCTATATATGCTTGTTCTTCTCAAGGTGATGAATGAAAAAGTACAAAAGTACAATTGAATGAAAAAGTACATTCCAAAAGCATTTTGAAATGAAAAATGTTGAGAAGCATTAGAGAGAAGACTGAGTTCTATTTTTCTTAGCACTTTACCATTTACAAAATGTACCACCGCTTTTCAAGTAGCCTCATTTGAAAACATTTAAAAGGAGAAATTCTAGTAGGTGATGTTTCCAAAGGTCCTGCCCTTAGTCATGTGTGGTATTAGAAAACATCAGTCAAGCTGATGGGCTTCATCTCCCAAAACAGTACTCCTGGTACTTGCCATTCTTAGGCTGTCACAGACATTTCCTCTCTAGCAGAATTCATCTGCAGCAGGGCAGTATCTAAGAGGTTTATTAATAAAAGATTATACCTCCACTGTATTCTATTTCATTTCATATAAATAATTTAGGCACAAAGGAGTTCCCTGGTCCTTTTCACAGACTTGAAAAAAAAATATAGTGCAATGCCAAGGAGGATTGCAGCAAATCAATCTGTTCTTACATTCTCTTACTAAAGACACATGAGTAGTTACAGAAAAAGAAAAAGAGTGAAAAAGATTGCCAGAACAATAAAATATGAGGTACAAAGTGAAAAGAAACATAGAAGATGACAAAGGCACATCACAGAGTAAGAAAACTAGAGAAAGTGGTTTTATTGATACTCATGCTGGTCAGAAGGTTACTGTGTTTTATGGAACATTTGAAATATTCTCTTTTTCATACTCTACTTCAAAATAAAATGAAATCAATTTCATGGAAAGAATGCCCCGAAACACAGAAATAATTTAGCAGCTTGGCTGACCAGGGCTCTCACCTGAGGCTGGAAAGCTTCTCCATAGTCATAACACAGAGCAGGGCTTTGAGTTGGTCCATGACCTCATCCAGGGGTGGTTTGATCAGTCAGAGGTTCTACTGCAGACGCCTCTTCTTCTTGGCTATGAACTTGAAAAGTTTCCTGATGAACGAAAACCATCAAACCCTTTTTGCAAAGGATTTTGGTATTTGGTCAAGAACCAAATCACATTGCTGTAATTTTAACAGCTGCAAATGAGCTACTCTGATCTGCACCAGCCAAGGAATAGAGTCAGAGAAGAAACCTCATAGATTACATGTGACAGCTGCCTATTTCCTCTCTGCTCATTTTCTTTCTGTCACCTTAGAGATATCTAAATTAAACCTTCAAGCAACCACTTTTCTACTTCTTAACTCTTCTTCTCTTTCTCTCTCATTGCTCCTCAGCCTAAGGAAGCATCCTGCAAAACTGCTGGGTTGGTCCACACCTAATGCTTTTAAAATAGGTTTCTGAAGGTCTGTCTCCACCATATTCCATCCCATCCCCATAAACAAACACCAGGTTGTATCAGTGGTCTCTGCTCACATGCCTCCAAAGCATGTGCAGTACTTATCCTGGCACAATCACATCTGTTGAGGTTAAAAATTCAATGCAACATGAAGGACACGCCTGATGATTTCATTTAGGTGGGAATTTGCAAATGCAGGCAGTAGAAGCTATTATATGCTACAGCAGGAATAAAGCTAGAGCCACTTCCAACCATTTATGGAGAGTCAAAGTCACATTACATGGAAGTAACAGACAACTTTTCCATGTGCAAATCCTGCATCTAGGAAAAAGCCCATGAAGAGGCAACATCATGCTGCTACACTAACTGTTGATTAACTCCTTTCCACTGCTGAGGGACTAAAAACCTAACGGGAGCAAAAGTGAGCCTTCATGCCACTCAAAACAAGTGTTTCACAATCTTTTTTTACTCTAGTAGTTGTAATTTTCATATATTTTCTGGTTATAATTAGAGAGGAACAGCAACAAAACCCCCAAATTAGATTTTTTGGTACTTGGTACCAAGGAGCTTGGTATGCTTTTTAAAACTTCCACATGAACACTGCTTGCTCTGTTATGGGAAACATAACATTGGCATGATTCTGTGAAAAAAAGCTAGAAAATATAAGGTAAATCCTCTATTTCTAACACAAGCATTCTAACAAGCATTCTAGTAAGGTACTGAATTTATAATTTCCTTGGTTTGAAAAAAAAGAATATTCCTGTGTCAGAAAAACAATTCCTCCTAATTAACTTTTAATCCTGCCCTTTTGTTGCTGAGCTGTCACCTTCACATAAGCACTTATCAACCACTTTCATTGTGTTTCTTGTCATACTTTGTACACCTCATTCTAGAAATCAACATTACATTTATATCACTTTTATTTCATGGTGGTAACAAAGCATGAATCTACTAATGTGATGGAAATATATTAAAGAAAAGTAGCCTGCCTGCCTTAACTAATTTTGTGTAAGACTAATCCTAGAATTTTGTTATTCTGTAGTTAAAAATATTAAAACCAATCACAAATACAAGTCAACTGCTTTTATAAATTCATTAGAAAGTGCTGACCATCCTACAAAGCAGAACCTTTTGAAAACTTACTTTGTTTCAACATCCACGGTCTGAATGACCTTTTTTCCTCTTATAAAAATAAATACAACTTTCAATTTGGCTTTTCAAAAGCATAATTGATTCCTGTGCATAGGTTTCCAGAGCTGTAAGTGCCAAAAGACTTAATAAAATATATGAATTCATCACGAGATTAAAAATTCAATATTATTTTTCTATTATTTTATAGAAAATATTGAATGTATAGAAATATTGCCATTATTTTTTAATAAGACCATAAAGGATCAAGGTATTGAACACATTTAAGGCAGCTTAAAAAGAGAGGTTTGCTCACTGATCCACTACAAAGTACATCAGTCAGCACTTGCCTGCCAAATAATGCCACTGTAACAGTGGTTTGAGAAGTTGGTGTACAACATTTGAAGCATTTCTGATAGTGCAACTGCTCTGTAGGGTTACAAATGTTCTAAAACACATTCAAAAGTTTCTAAAGGGCAATATTTTTATTCATAGGAAATGTAATGTGCCAAGAGCACCTTGTCTGTCACTTCTTCATCCAGCTGTATGACAATCCCTTTTCTGTCTTCTAGTCTTACCTGTAGATTTTTTTCCTCTGTCTCTCCTAGCTGTCTGCCTCTGGGTTCACTTCTCCATTAGGGACTTATAATTCAAATAAGAATATATATGAATTCTCTTCTGAAAAAAAAGAAAAAAAGCTATCAAGATCTTTATAAAGCCTCAGGCACTATAGAAAAGCCAGGATGCAAAGCCAGTTGATGCCTCAGGCTTATGGCAAAGGGCAGCATAACTCATAGTCTGGGGGAGCGTATGAAAATAGAGATGTGTGTTATTGAAGCTGAAGAGCAAAGGAATTCCTAGGATCCAAAGGACTGCAGTAAGAACACAAAGTCCCTCCACGCTGAAGAAAGAATTAGAAGTTACTTTTATGGCCTGAAATCTTGGGTGAGCCTCTCACAGTGAGAGATGCTTCTTTTCAACAAGTACAGCAGGTTAGATTCTTGTGCCAGGATGAGTTTATGGTACAACGAGAAATTGCAGTGACCTTTGTAGTTAAAGAGCATCTTCATCTTTTCAGGAGAAAATGGTGACATAAAATGTCTGGCCAGCCCATTCTTACAGCCCCCAGAAAATCAAGTGGCTCAGTGATTTAACTCTGGACATTTATCCCACTTTTTTGTCAGCACACTTGAAATAAGGTTCAAGTCTATATTCCTTGTGAGCTAGATAAAAAGGCTGCAGCATTGTTATTTGTGTTGCTATAGACCCAGGTAGGTGGTAAATGGAGAACTTCATAATTTTTTCATATAAAAACCATAGCTATAAAAGAAAAAATAAGTGGAATTATTGCATTGCTAAGGTTGGAAAAGACCACTAAAATCACCAAGTCCAGCCATAAACCCAGCACCACCACTGTGCTCACCATTAAACCATGTCCCTTAGTGCCTTATCTACACACCTTTTAAATCCCTCTGGGGATGGTTACTCCTCCACTTCCCTGGGCAGCCTGTTCCTGTGCTTGACATACCTTTCTGGGAAGAAGTTTTTACTATATGACCTAAACATTTCCTGGTGCAATTAATAACTTTTCCTCTTGTTCTGTCACTGGTTAGATGGGAGAAGAGACCAACCCCCACCTGGCTACACTCTCGTACCAGGGAGCTGTAGAGAGTGATAATGTTCCCCCCTAAGCCTCATCTTCTCCAGGCTGAACCCCCTCAGCTGCCTCTGCTACTCCTTATCAGAGTTGTTCTCCAGACCCCTCTACAGTTCCTTTGCCCTTCTTTGAAGATAGAAAATATATTCAAATAAAATTTAAAAGAAATATATATTCAAATCCATCCAGATTTTCAAGGGTATTGTGTACCTGCTACAACTGAGGGAATTTGATTATGATAATAATCAAAGCACACCTTTTTAGAAACTTCGTCCTTTGATAGGACTGCTCTCAAGAATATTGATCTTTACCTCACTAATTTAGAGAAAGCCTCTTTTTTAATTTGGATAAGACTCATCCTGATTAAACTGTCTTCAGCTATTTCTTAGGTTCAAACACTAACCTGAAATATAGTTTACAATAATATTTGATGAAACAGGAAAAAAAACCCAACACAATAACCTTTCTTGATACCAGCAATTATGTTTCAGTTGAGAAATGAATGAAAAAAAGTCCCCCAAAACTATTTAAATAAAACACTTAACACTGGAAAATTATCTCTTTTTTACCCTGTTTTTCAGACCCTTTTGAAGTCCTTGTCTCCATGTATGCCAGAAAGGGAATCACAAAGACTTGGAAGGTGCTATTTTACCAAGCTTCCTCCTGTAGTCACTACAGACAGGTGTGTCCTTAGCCTCTCACTGGCTAAGTGAGAATACCAATCCTAGGATCTCTGTGTCTTCCCTGGAGGAGATCTCAGTCACTTCATCATCAGTAGAGAGTAAGGGAGAAGACTGGCCTTTCTAGGAAGAAGCTGGGCTTTGAGAATACCCATCTTGAGCATCCCTGGCACTTTTCTGTTCCCAGGAGCACTCTCAAGTTTTGAGAAAGGTTAACATTCCTGGGATGAAACAAATTTCAAAAAGAATTTCCCTCAGATTAGGAAATCAAGGGTCCTAAAGGTGCTGTTTCAGTAACTCTCAGAAAACTTCCTGGGAAATTACCCAGGAAACTATAAAATATATTTTTATGAAGTACTGAAATCTGAAGTAAGGACCCTTCCTTTTCTTTTCCCTTTCCTTATTAATTTGAAGTATCCAAAATAATGAGTTCATATTCTAATATCATATGCAAAGGCCAACCCCTAAATTTCTTGTAAGTTTCTTTCCTGCTAACACTTCTTTAAAGTTTCTCTTTCTGGATTTGAAAAGGATGAAAGGGTGCCCTAATTTGAAATTAGAAACATGAGACATAGAAAGAGAAAAACAAGAGCTGGTTGGACAGAAAAAACAAGAAAAAAGGAGAAGAAGAAAGTAGACCTGGACCTAAACCTTTCATTTGTTAATGTGTTTTCCTCTTTTAAATGTTCTGGCCTAAGGGACTCTAATGGAAAGGCATGAATACACAGTGCAAATGAGTTTCAAATGAGATGTCTTCCTCAGGCTCTGGAAAGCTGCCACTGCAATTTTCTATTGGTCTTAGAACAGTGTCTCTTACAGAAACAAACCAAAAAAATTCTCAAGCTTAACAGAGGGAAACCCCATGGAAATTTAACCCCATGTATCTTCATATAGCAGTGCAAAGACTGGCAGCATGGAAAAGGTTTCTATAAATGTAAGGAAGCAGAACAAGTGCTAATCTAATGCCATCAGAACACTTTTTGAATTTGAGAGGTGTCAAAAAATCACCATCAGAAGAGCTTACTGCCTTTAGTACCACAGATGAAATTTGGCATTGACCTGTCAACAGAGCTCTACTTCTGAGGTGCTTGTAAAAATGAAAAGAAAATTTAAGTAATGGTTTTGAAGAGATACAGACTTTTATTTTCCTGTGCCCTTGTTTAGTAGGAAGACATTTTTCTCTTTGGCAAATTTTCTCCGAGACTCTTACAAATAGAGTAAGAAATAATTTATATCTTATATATATATAGATATAATTTGTGAAAATACTGCTTATAACGATGGCCTGTATAGAGGAATACAGGTATATGCATAAGCCTGTAAAGCTTCAGTGGGCATATTAAAGCATGATTTACTCTGTCAGTGCTGTCCTGAGCACAAGATAGACTAGAAAACATCTGTATAAATGTGTTCTTTTCTCTCCAAATATATGTGCTGCGTATTTCACATACATTTATAAATTTGGAGGAATACATTTATGCACTTCATGAAGATCAAGTGAACTTCAGTAGTATGCATAGGCAGCACAAAATAAGTTTAAATTTATGAAATATGATTCCAATATATTTTAAAGTAAATGAACATAAATTAACCATATTAAGAATAATTTTTAAAAATGTTACATATTGCTTTCTTTATGTACCATAACACTTTTGGATATTTTCCAAACATTTATCAGAAAAATTTCTTCAACAGTCTATAAAAGGCTTCTATACATTTTCATAAGTGTTCCATGCCTTCCAATATTCCTCTCCCAAATGAATTAGAACATATGCTTATGAAAATATCTTTCACATTTCCTCTTGATATATCCAATACGCATATCAATATTATTTTTTGCCACACATTACCATACATCACATTTTCATACATATACTTTAAACATAATCAAAATATTTCAGAACATATTGCTTCTGCCATAGGAAACACAGGAAAATCTGCCATCAGAGGTCACCCAAGAGACCAACAGAAAAAATAAATCACTGCTTAACAAAGGTGGTCTTTTACTGCAGTCAAAGCAGCAGCATGTATTCAATACTTGTGGGAATACATTGGTTTGATTTCCTTAAGACAAGAAATGGCTTAAACAGGGTGGTCCCATGAATAACTCCCTGTCTCACTTACTTGATGATAAATTCAAATATAACATAATAAGCCTTACCCATATGTAATATGAGTCTATGTGAGCTAGGCTGATAATAAAGGTGCATAGACCTAGTCTGAAATGCAGAATGCTTACCCTTCATGACAGTATTTTCACTTTCTCTTTTTAAAACATATCAAACAAAACATAATTTTGAACAAAATTACAGAGGTGGTGTAAAAAGGTTTTTTTGTCAACAATTGCATTATTGTTTTTTATTGCATTATTGCTTTTTTTCCAAAATAAACTAAATATTCTTTAGCTGTTCTGTGTTTCCATATCTAGCTTTTATCAATAACTCATAAGAAAAACAAAAAGAGGAGTAAGAAAAAGAAACAACCCTCAAATGTCTTAAATGTCTCAGATTTATATAATGTAACCTTTACTTCTCCATCAACAGTCACATGTATTCAAGGCCCTGCAACCTCTATATCACTTGTTTCTGAATTAACCACCATCACCTTTTCCCCCTTGGTAGCATTCAGGAAGGAGTCTGGAGTTTCCACTGAAGAAGTCCTGGTAAAGTTGGACACCAGATAAGAAAGTTAGGAGAACACAATAGTGGAGGCACACAGACACAGAGAGTGATGGGGAGGAGACAGAGGAACAAGAACACATACAGCTTTCAAGGAAAAAAAGAAGTATTGGAATCTCATGAAAAAGCTGGAGAGAAAAACGTATTATAATTAAGAGGGTGTAAGGGCTGATAGCAGCCAGCAAGAATGTCCCTCTAATATTAGTGCTGCCTTCACTCTCCTGGACGTGAGACGTATGCTGGCACAGCTGAGGCATGGTCACATCCTGAGGTGATGCCAAGGCCCAATGAGACAAACGCGGCTGGCACAGGTGAAAACAAAGCTTCAGAAATTTTACAGCTAATTGTGAGATGGCGCAGGGGCTTTTCTCGTGTTGTTTTGCTTTTCAATTTATAAACCCTGGGGCTTTCAGAATAAACCTTTGAGCATAATAAAATACCTCCTGCTAGAGCAGGTTGCTCTTAGCAACCACAGAAATCCCCAGCATGCTCTTTTCTGATGTTACCAACTACTTGCGCTGTTTGCCACTGCCGGGCCCAGCAAATCATCATTAAAAAGAAACAAAGCCTATGAGCCCTCCCACTTGTGGCTTGGTTTGCAGTCTGAGGGGTTTGTCTGCTCTTGGTGTCCTCTCAGCTCATGTGTTTCCAGGCTATGAGTGATCAGGAACACCTGCTCATTCCCCCTCCTCCAGATGCACATGCACAGACTTCTGGCTGACCGGGGCTCTCTGCAGTGCTGTCAAGCACAGGCAGGCCCATTGCTATCAAGCCTTTGTTGCTCCTAGACTACAGATTTGCAATTTGCTCAGTGTTGTCCTGGTGATGGGGCTTTTTCTTCCTATGGGCACCTGGACCTCAAGGCATTTTATTCCTATGGACACTCCAAGGAAATGAAAATTTCAGAAAATCCTTTTAAGCATTCTGCAAGGAATGGTATTCACTCTCTGGAAGATTTTCCATGAGTCTTTTAAGCATCATTTGCTGCAGTTTCACTGTTTCTTGTGAAACAAACCAGGACAGGTTAGAGGGAGACAGTCTGACTTTTCCAGTGCCTTGATGAGCATGAGCATCATCCCTGTGGGCTTGGAAAGGGAGCTTGTCTGTCCCAAACCCAACACACACCCATGCATATTTCTGAGTCTGCTTGACTATGCAAACACAGGAACTGCAGAAGCTCCCAGGACAGGAAGGACAAGTGACACAACTAACTGCTTTCAGCAAGAGCTGCTAACCAGAGCAGTCTAAAATGATCATGAAACATAAGCTGAAATATGTCTGAAACCACATTCAAAAAAATAAAAAAAAGAGTGCAAAAACTGTACTAATGTTTAGAAAGACGTTACATTTCAGCACTGGGTATGGCCAAAGGATGTGGTGAGCTTGGGAAGTCTTACTAGTCTGATGTCAAGATTATCCCATCTCAAACTTTACCAGTGAGGACCTCACACACACACAGGTTCAGAGTTCGAATTTGAGGAGCTCATAGGAGCAGAAGGGACTTAACAACTTTCCATTTCATAAGAAAAATTTGACAGGGTGTTAGAAGTAGCTTTTCAAGTATGCCATTGATGTACCTTGGGAAGACTATACCGGAAATCCAATGGTTGAAAAAGCCCCCAAACCTGAAAAAAACCCAAAATGCCTCTTGAACTCAGCCTGGCCTGAGCAGAACCAGACAGTGAAGTGACTTGGCATCAGCAGGAAACACTACCCACCCTCCCAGTCTCAGCACCTTCCTCCCTTTCCAGCTTCTTATACTCTAGGAATACATCAGAGTTAAAAAAAAAAAAAAAAAAAAAAAAAAAAAAAAAAAAAAGCTAGCAATCTCCCTTTTTATTGAAAGGTCACTGTAATGNTTCCCCCTTCTTTTACACTAGAAAAAAAAAAAAAAAAAAAAAAAAAAAAAAAAAAAAAAAAAAAAGCAACAAAACCCCCTCATGCAACTATTTCTACTTTGTCTGCTTTAAGATGTATTCAAATGGCTAAAGCAATTTGATAATAAACAGCTTTTTTTTTGTTTGGATGCAGCTTTACGTGCCAAATGTCAGCCTGGAATGAATATTTATAGCAGAGTTTAAAGTCCCTGAAAATAGAGATTTATATTTATAATGAAAAGGTTTACTATGTTTTGCTGTAGCTACATTAGCAGACCATTGTATAATAAAAAGGTGTTACTTTTATAGGAGCGTTTCTAATATCACTTTAATGTAGTTAGGAAAGAATGAACTTTATGGGGTGAATGTACAATTAACACAAATATTCATGCCAAAAGATCAAACAGTAGATCATAAGAACACTCTATTTTGCATACAATTTCTCATAGGCTGTCTGATTTTAGATTTTTACCAAAGACAAATACAACATCTTCTTCTATAAATCAGACTTGTTTAATTCTTCATTAATTTTAATAGTTGATACGTTGCATAGAATAACTTTTACTCCAAAGAAGTTCAGGAACAGAATTGAATGGATTAATAAATTCCATCAATGGTAGTGAGTGTACTAACAGCAAAACATTAATAAGAGGAAATGTACATGCAAATTCAATAACTGACAGGATTTTTTTAATGCATGTCACTTGGAGCACAGTATGAAAGTGGACTTCTAGGAGCTATTAAAAAGAGGACAAATTCTGATTTCACAAAAAAGAGGGAAAATCCTCTCAAAAGATAAAGGTAATCCTAAGAAAAAATTTGGGATTTTTCTACAGATCACATGAGCAAATCCTGTGTAAAAACTGGGATGTGTTTTCCTCCTTATTTGTATCAGCCCAAAGCCAGAAAATGTAGCTCTGTAGAAGCAGTTGTGGTGCTCAAGATCCCCCCAGACCCAGCGTGCAGGTCAGCCTCTCTGCAAAGCTAAACCTAGGGCAATTCATGTAGCCCTTAAGTTCTCTCCCTAAGGAACTATAAATAATGCTATTATCAGCATCATCTACTCTAACCCATTCTCATGCTCCTCTTTTGTCTGATGTCTTCAAAGCTGTCCCAGAAGCTCCTCTCCTAACACAGACAGGAGTGTATTTCTCAGGGTGGGCTGTGGATGTCATGCAATACATGTAACACCCATTTTGACAGCACAAGGAATCTGTCCCTGCAGCCCTCACCCAGGCCACCGCTGATCCAACAGCCTTTGGTGGCACTGCTCCAGGTCTTCCCACAGCGTAAATCTGTGGAGCTGTAACTAGGGCTCAACCAAAAGTGAGCTTTCCAAAAGGAAAAAAGTCACTGCAAGTACTCATGTGAAGTACTCCCTGTAGGGCAATGAACCTGTCAGTCAATAAATATAAAAAAGCCCTAGCTCCACAAGCACTTACATACCTGCTTAAATTTAAGCCTCTGAGTAGTCCCTCTGCGTGTCAGTGGTCCTTCACACTTGAAAGCAAGCAAAATCCATAAGTGTTTATAGGGTCAGGAAATGAAGCACTAAAGTTGCTTCTCCTCTCCCACACCATCTAGAAGAATTAAAAGCAAATCCTCTCAATTTGTAAGATTCTTTGTAAAAGAAGGCTATACTATGGGCCTGTTTAAATGCTGTAAGAGAAGCAATACAAGGGAAAAAAGGTCTATTTTTTTCTTCACCCTATTTCAAATTCAGTGTTGCCTTTCACTTTCTCTTGCTTTTTCTTGCTTATTCCACTTGTACTCTCTTCCTTGTTTCTAAATTATTCATTTTGCTTTGTAATAATAATAAATAGCCTGAAATAGCAGCTGATTATTAGTTATACTGTTAATTTCAAAATGATTTGACGTGAAGAGAAAATATGTTGTATCTCTTGGCTGCTTAGTTCTCTGCAAAACTTATCGGAGTTTGTTTCTTTCTTCCACTGAAGTGATAGTGCTAAAACTGTATGTTGCAACCCAAAGTCAGCATTTCATGCTGATAATGAGAGAACAATTCCGTATCAGAGAGCCTCAAGGGTTGTACTGTGTCAAGATGTTGTGGTCAGAGGCTAAGTTAAACAGAGTTTAGCAGGTATAGCAGAAGGGACATAGCTAAGAAAAGCAAAACAAGGAAGCAAGTCACCACATCCCATGGTCAGGTGTTCAGCCATCTCTAGGAAAGCAGGGCTTCATAACATATAATGGTGACTTGGAAAGACAAATACCACCAAACCAAACATTCCCACTTTCCTTTCTTCCCCCAACTTTTATTGCTGAGAGCAACAACAAGTGGTATATGTTCCTTTGTCTCAGCTGCGTCCCTGCCCAGATTGTTTCACACAACCAGCTGACTCAGTGAGAAGCAGAAAAGGCTTCAGCTCTGTGCAAAAACTGCTCAGAAATTGCTTAAACATCGATGTGTTATCAACATTGCTTTCAGCACAAACTGAAAACAAAGATACTATAAAGAAAACTAATTCAAGGCCATCCAAAATCAGTCCTCCAAGAACTTCTTGAACTGAACCAGACCTGTAGGACTGGTGATTTGTACGAGTTGCAAATTTGTGACTGGCTGGGAGTAGGGACTGTTACAAAACCCACCTTTTTCAACAAAGGCACACCATTCTCACAGCGCAGTGCTCCTCTCAATGGTCTCCCTGGTGTGGCAGCCACTGAAGACCTAGGTGGCTACAAAGGTATTTTTCCCTGTGCTCCCCATGCACTCTCAGGCCATGCTGGCCATTTCACATGGGCTCTGAAAGTCCCTGGCAGCTCTGGCTGGGCAGGGAGAAAGCGAGAGGCACCACTGCTGTGCCTACTTGTGTTCATAGGGGAGACAATGAAGCTTCTGCTCGTCCCAGAAACTCTCTGGGGCTTTGGCACAGCAGAAATGAACTTGTTGCACATGCAGAATACTGTGCTAAATTGGTGGTGGGAGTTGCCCACAGGAAATCAGCCCCCACAGCTGCTCAGCACCCGTGGGCAATGTCTCTTTGCAATCAAGGTCCTCTCGCAGTGGCACAGCAGGAACACAAAGATCCTGCCATGAAAGAGGCCCATGCCACTACCAGGGTATTCACTACTACGCACCCAGGGGTGCCACTTAGGTCCCAAGACCACTCCCACAAGTACAGAGGCCAGCACCAGGGGACCCAGTTGCAACTCACAGGAGGAGATTTCCAGAAAGAAAACATTCTTGGGTCATGTAAGCCAATTTCATACTGGAAAAGGGTTCGGTGGGCTTCTGCCTGTTTGGTCCAGGGAACCCCTGGGGGTCAATTACGACCCCCGCGTCTGCTCTTGGTGTGTGTCAGCTCTTTGGTTGCCTTGGGCCCATTCTGAGTCTCAGAGCTGAGGTAGTGATGGAGGGCACGGCAGGCCTGGCTGGGACACACTGTGGCACCTGTGAGGCCGCAGCACCAGCGTCACGATGGGGGCAGCTGGAAACAGCACCAGCAGGAAATGCTGCCCCAGCAGAGCCTTGGTGAGCGGTGAGCGTGCAGGAACACTGGAGGCTGTGCTGATCGCTGACCGAGGCACACGGCAGAAGCGCAAGTTCCCGGGGACCCGCTTCTCACAGGGCATCCAGAGGCCAGTGCCCGGCGGGAGTGCTTTTGGCAGGGCACAGTGCTGATTCTGCTGGGGCAGAGGCACAGGCCTCGCAGCCTGCCAGCTGCCTGGGCCCTCTGTCCTGCCTTCAGATCTCTGGGGCTCTTGTCCCCACTTCCCCTAGTAGTACCTCCCTCCCTCCTTCCCATCCCCACTGCAGCCCTTTTTCCCCTGCTGAGGCCACGCTTGCCACTGTGTTCCTCCTCTTGCTTGTGCAAGGCCTCCTCCAGTACCTGCAGCAGGCGGGCGATGGGCTGGATGAGGCCATGCTGGAGCGCATGCAGCAGCGTGCTGAGTGTCTCAACCAGCAGATGACTCGGCTGATGCAGGAGCTGGAGCAGAAGAGCCTGGAGCGGAACAGTGGGGCCTGGGGAGTCCTGCTCATGTGGCCGTTCTGGGCTGTTCTTGGAATCCTTGTCCTCCTCTTGGCGCTGTGGTTTGGACTCAAGAAAATTAGATGCAATCCAGACTACAGCGGCTAGAAGGAGAGCTCCAGCAGCAACTCGGTGGAGGAGGAAGAAGGAGACAACGTGGTTGCAAAGAAGAAATAGAAAGCAACCATGTACACGTGGAAGAAGTCCGTGACTGCAATGTTGAAAGTAACCTTGTAGGACTTTTTGAGGAGCTCATCCAGTTGCCTGTTGAGAACCCGGACAAAGGTTACTCAATGATAATTGACCTGATGGGCAAACTCACAGAGATCTTTTGACAAGGCTTTGGCACAGCAGGAATGAACTTTTTGCACATGCAGAATGCTGGTGGTGGGAGTTGCCCACTGGAAATCAGCCCCCCACAGCTGCTCAACACCCGTGGGCAATGTCACTTTGCAATTGAGGTCCTCTCGCAGTGGCACAGCAGGAACAGAGATCCTGCCATGGAAGAGGCCCATGCCACTACCAGGGTATTCACTACTACGCACCCAGGGGTGCCACAAGTGACTCCATAACCTGGTAAGGAAATTGCAAAATCTTCTAAAATGAAATGTGAAAATCCAGTGTGGTCTAATATGAAAAGCCGTAATGTATCTGGACAGCAATTTTTTGGACAGAAATGTCTCTGTTTTAAATAACACTTTTCATTTGCTAGAGATCTATGCAAGATTATTATTAACACAGCTATATTTAGGAGTTTTTTTTCTAGATATATATTTTAAAATACCCATTGGATAACTGCAGTCTGTGCAAGAGGACAATTGCAACAGCACTTTTTCAATAATTTGTTTAAGAGAGCTGGAGGATTAGCTGGTTTTTAAAAGATGCTCCCTTTGCAGATTGCATACTATGGTGCGGCATGGATTCTGTCCATCTTTTCCAGAAAGAAAATGCTTAAAACAATCATTATACCTAAGAAGTGAATATTAAATGTTGAAAATCTTTCTTTATATCAAATGACATTTATTTCTTGTACTGAGGTTGATGTCCATTATGGGATTTATGTTCTGGAGGAATACGGAGTTCCTCAGGACACAAAAGCTAGTGAATTTTTGTATTTTTTTGAGTTTGTATTTTTTTTGTATTTTTTATGAGTTTGCTAGAGAGCTTTCTCATTGCTTAAGCCTTATGCAGGTTGCAGCCATTTTAAAATTTCTTTTCTGCTCCATCAGCAGGCATATACATTGTACAGAAATGCTTTTCACTGTCCCATTTCCCAGTTTAGAAAAATAAGACATAAATTCAATGCTTGGTTCTGAGACAGTCGAACTCCTCTAGTCTCTAGTTTTTAAAGAGTCAGAAAACCAATGAAAGCTCATATCTCACAGCACCTTTTTGGCATGTTCAACTGAACTGAAGCACTGTTGATCAGCTCCTGTTATTAGATATTGATTCCTCTGCAAAAGTGACTAATTCCCTACAAAAAGCTGGGTAATTCAATGTGCTCACCTCACACTGCACACATGTTTCCCGTTAAAAACCATCAGGAACTAGCACATGTATTTAGGGAACAAGTTCTGTTTCTTTTGCATGTGTGTTCCATAAAATAAATTTTTTCCGTACCATGAAATTGAACAACCTTATGTCCGCTGCCGACAATGGAAAATAGCTATTGACTTCAACGTGCTTTATATCAGGACCTCTGTACTTACTTCTAGCTGTTCCAAGCACACATTTCCCAAGGCCTAATGTGGGGTTAGTCACTTGAAATAATTCAGTACTTTAATAACACTTCATTATGGATGATAAAACTTCTTTCACAATAAAATCTTTTAAATACTTCTTTTGTTCAGGGAAACAAGCTCATGATTAATTCACTATGTGTATTTAAGAACTGCACCCTTCTTTAGCGAAGATTAATAGTGAATTTTCTGCAACTAATACCTTCAATTTAATCACCAAGTTAATTCTATGTAAGAACATCAATGGTTTATTTGGCAAAAATACTTGCATGAAACATCATGAAAAAGGTTCAAGAGTGTAAATCCATATAGTGCCCTTTAAAGTTACTATTACCACACATTTATGAGAGTATAACAAAAAGGAATTAGGTCTTAAAACCAGAGGAGGAATGCTGTTACCGCAAGAAAAACAGTAGAATTCCCCAAGTTGAACATTCTCTTCTTGCTTCCTTATATGTCTGGATCTACAATAAGCCTTTCTTCAGACCACTTTTCATGTGTTTCTTTGTAAAATGTTAAAGAAAGTTCACATGTGGGGAAAAATCAAGTAACATTTGACCTATACCATTTTAAATTAAAGTACTTTAATGTTTTACTACTATCCAGTTTTTCAGAAAGGAAATGGCTTTTATCTTATCTGTTGTTTTGTAAATGTAAAAGTCATCCAAACTTCATTGCTGTTGCTGTCGTTTTTCGTACTGATTTTATCAGGTTGGAAACCAAGGTTTCTTCCCCTTATCAGTCACTCATAATTTTTGTTTAAATTTCTGAAATTTTTGTCTTGAGAGATTGAAGACATAGCACTGTTTTTCTCCCACATCCCTTAGCTTTGCATCCATATTTCTGCTACTTTGTACCCACCAGCACTGCAGTCATTTAATTATCTGGTTTCAAAACTCTCATGTGTTGTCTGTGGTTCATTCAGATACGTACAGATCTCAAGGGCAGAAAGGATCACAGTGAACATCCGTCACAGTCTAGCACAGTCCATAGGACTGCTCTTCATCAGACTCTGCTTAAATTGTATGGCTATGCTTGAACTAGCCTGCGGCTTTTAGGAAAAGCAAACAAACAGCTATATCAGTTTAAAAGTTACCCACACTAGGGAAGCCAAACCAACTTTCATTATATAGTTTCTGGCCTCTAGTTTTTAAAAACACTCTGCTTTCAGAATGATTTTTTTGCACTTCATCTATCATATTTCAATTCTCCAAAAGCTCATTATAAATAATATCAAAACCAATTATAATGGAGTTTAAAAAAAAGGACTCTATTTTCTGTTAAACAAGACAGCCTGTCAGAGAAGGAGATAACTAGTTAAATGCCACTGATGAAAGATTTCATTTGTGATGTCTACAGTTCTCTGTTATATACCTGGGGGAATTCCAAAGTGATTAACTCCTTTTCATGATTACAAGGCAATGTGCTTCCTCCCCAGGCTATTCCCACTGTTTTCCCATGTGCAGCACATTGACTCAAGTTCTACTCACTTCTGGCACTGAGGCAACAGTCATCATTATTGAAAAAGTATGACCCTTCTTCTGAAAGCAATTCCTTCAGCAATTAGTCCTGAAGAAAGCAGACTTGTGGCCATGCTTTACACAGTAATCAAGCCAAGCTATGACAGATTTCTAAAGAATATCTCAATACTCATGTTGCTCATGTCCCTCATGTCATGTCCTGTCCTGCTCATCCTTGGCTCATGGAACAACAGAGCCTCTGATTTCTGGAGAAGGTCTTCTCTCTTGTCAATACTTTCTCCAGAATATCCAGAGTAAGAAGTCTGAAGCTTCAGTAACTTCACATAATACATCAAATGGGAATCCAACTTTTTTATCTATAGATTCTTATAACTTTATTTTGAGCAACCGGCACGTGTCTCTATTTTAGTACAGCAAGAAGAGAGGAAATTACATTTTCTTATTTTATGAGACATTGCAATCCTTTAGTCAAAACAATTCAGATCATCACAGAAACTAGATAACGTGAATACATAGGCTCAAAACAAAGGTGAATCTATCACACTTTAATAAAAATGTATTGAGAATTTATTCAGAGATAAAAAATTAAAAGAAAAATGAAGAAGTATTGTTAGGATTACTGGAATGGGCTGCAAATTTGAAATAAACTTTTGTTCTTTAATTATTTGGGCACAAGATGTCAGAGTTAAAGTTCATTTTCTTCCTGTCTTAGACTGAAGGCAGGTGAGGTTCAATAGTTATTTTAAGTAGAGTGCTGTATAAAATTTCTAAAAAGACAAGTGACAAGCCATACTCTTTAACATCTGTTCATGCATATGGAATGATATTTATTCTTTTAAAAATACCAAGGATTCCTTCCTTCTTTTCCTACACCTCCATCTCCCCCAGCTCTCAACTTCTGGTGTCATACTCTCTGTTCAGGGAGAGCTGATGGAAGCAGAATAACCAACAGCTTTGTTACTCTCTGTGGTGTGTTTAAATCCTTCTCTCAAGCTACAGCAATAGTTTATGATGTTTCTGACATGTCATCAGAATTGTAATGGTTAATTACCAGACACTGCAGAGACACAAAACTTGGAGGCAGCCTCTTTGCAACAGAGGACTGGAGGCTCATCTGTAGATGAATGGGGGTGAGGATGATAAATGGCATAAAATTACTATTGTACTCTGAGTAAAACAAGGCTGAATGCTTCCTATCTGACATGTAGCAAGATTTTTTTTAAAATGCTATGCAGCATTTAGTTACTTGGCTGGGGCATTCCTACATTATAAATTCCCTTTATGTATTAACCGCTGCCCTCCTGGCAGGGACTTAAGCCAGCTGTTAATGGTTTTGTTGCTGGGGAAAAAAATAAATTCAAAAAATGATGTGTCCTTGACGTGTCACTGGTATAAATAAATATTTTCAGAGAAGGATGGGAGCTTAGATGCTATAATTTTTACTTGACAGATTAGGACAACCAGGTTGAGAGTATCTGACAGCTAGATACAGTCTGATTTATAAGACTGAGTAGGGAAGCATGACAGACATATGTATTTATTAAAGATACACTTACAAAACATTCCAGTTTAATTTGACAACTCCGCCAGCTGAAGCCTCAGGAAGTGCAAGGATATTACTCTCTACATACCATCATTATGCTACGGTTTCAGCAGAAGTTAAAAATCAGAAATAAATAGTTTTAGTAAATTGTATGTACACCCATTAACAGATATAAAATAAGTGTATCTTTTAGTAAAATAAATTACAAAAGCTAAATTATTCCACATAGTCCATGTAGAAAAAATTACTATGTATTATACATAAATATACAGGATTTCACAGTATTATGACTATAATATTCAAGTATATATCAGGAGAAATACCGTCATGGCAACATACTAGCATAGAAATACTCTTTTTTAAATTTATTTAATTTTGCAAATTTAATTGTATAAATTCAAACTGAGGACAGCATGCACAAGATGCTTTTTTACCCCCCTAGAAATTTATGAGAAAAATGCAGACATTCCTCTACCACTGAAACAATAGTCTAGTGTGTTTTACTTCTGAAAGTCAGCTTTCTCACCACTGTCACTGCAGCTCACCTCATATTTATCTATCAGTCAAGATTTCAGGGAACTCATACAATCTATACTTTACATTTTTCCTGCTCTATAACAATTGTTTCTTTCAAACACAGGTTTTCAGCATTTCTTGTTGATACAACCAATCTTCTAGGAGAGAAAATAAACAAAATTAAACAGCCTATCTATTTGGCATTGACCCCTCCTTAAAGCATTTTTGGTAACTACAAATAAGTGAAATCATACCCCTAATATTTCTACCTGCAGTGCTGGAGCTACAAGGAATCCACATGCATTCCCTTTGGGACAGGAATATAACCACACCGGCATCAAGGAACCAACTGACAGGCATAACATTGTAGTTTAGATGAATGTAAAATCAATGCACATGTAAATCACTGACCTAGAGAGAGAAACTTCCTCCTTATTTTAAAGAATGAGGCAGAACTTTATGAGATAAACCATCATCAAGAAAGATGGTCACCTTCTTACATTCTTACTAAACTCCTACTAAGCCTTCAGGCTTGAAGTATAAGATTTTCTTAAGGGAATGGAAAGAAGCATCAAGATTCAAGTTTTAAATTTTTAAGTAACAACACTGAAGAAGAGAAGCTATTTCATAAAGTTTTAATGTTCTTTCTCCCTTGTCTTTCCTGTTGAAATTCAAATTATCAATCAACTCTTTTTTGAACCTTAGCATGCTAGTACCTACAGACAACATATTTCTAGTGCAAATCAGTACTGTAGTATGGCCAGTTTAATCTCTATGCATATAAGAAAGGTACATACACACAAACAATATCAGATGTGTCCAGAAATCTCGGTAAACTTAAGACCAGACCTTAGCACTGTTGAACAAATTTTACACTGTCTTTCAAAAAAAAAAAAAAGAAAAAGGGAGGGAGGGTTTCAACCATTGCAAATAATTCAAGGTTAAAAGCCAAAGAACTAGCATTTTGAGAAAACCTTTCCAATTAGGATAAGTGGAAAACTTTCACTCCCATATCTAGCGTAACACTGCAAATGACGCAAGAGGAGCAAGAGGGAAGAGAAGGAGGCAGGCCAGATGGCAAGACAAAACCCAAATAAATAACAAAGCCTCGCTATTTTATGTAGTGAAATTGTTGAACAAATCAAAGTAGTTGAATATTAACCAATCTTAATAACTATATTAAACACATAAATCTAATTATATTATCTCCCAAGAAAAAGTGATAGCCTTGTTCTACTTTTCTGCAATCCAACTTTTTACACCTGCCTAAGTTTTCCACTTGGAGATGTGTCTGTAAGTCTTGATTTACCCTGGGAAAATCCTTCACACTTTTGCTTCTCATCTTTCTTACTGACAGCCAAGTACTAAGTCTAAGCTTAAAGAACTGCTGTGCATCAATAGACCATAAATTAGTAACTTTGATAAACAAGGGGAGAAAGCATTGTACAAGAAACTGATACATCAAACAAAGAAAAAATGACAAGAGGTAAAGGAATGCAAACACAACATTTTTTTCTACAATCAATTTCTTTGTTTTTCCCAAAGGACAGCAGAAATTTGTGGACTACAGTTAAAATTAATCTCGAATAAGTAGGATTACTCACCTACAGCAAGCTTTTGCTGCATTTTACGTCCTTTAAATAAAATAATAAATCTTTATATGCTGCTATATACCTCAGATCCAGTGTGTTTACAATATATCAGGATAACTTAAATGCATGTTAATATGCTAATAAAGATATAAATGTAGCTAAACACACATATATGCCATGAGTAAAATTTGCCACTCCTTTTGTGTAGTGTGAGAGCAAAGAAAAAAAACCTCTGTCCAGTTTGCAGCTGTACACAACAAAAAACGTGCAGATTTTCAACAAAGAGATTACCACTCAAAAGTATTTCAGAAATAGAAAGGAAAAAGTTTAACCCACTAAAAAGACTTCCGAGTACATGGTTTATTTTTGAAAAGCTTATTTCTTCATTGCAAGTGTCAATGATAATTCTCCATGTATTAAGAACTTTTATCTCAGTTGATGACAGTAAAGATCATAGTTACAAACTGAAAAGAAATAAAAAAAAATTAAAATCTTAAAAGAAAATTAAATTAATCTTTAGTTTGGAGTGCTAATCCAGGCCCAGACAGTATTTCAATAGATTTCCTCAGCTTCAAATCCCCAGAATATTTAATAGGAACTTTTGGGATTTGTTAAAAAGATACAGGCTACAACATGTAGTTAAGTCTTCTGTTGAGCAACCGTCTTCATCCCTGACTTCTTCCACTTTTCCTTTTATATCTTTTTGTGGGTTTGAACCTCAATAAAATATTGCTCTGTTTTTAGACAGAGTGGGGAAAAGTCCCCATGTCTATCGCAGGTAGAAACTGATAGAAGAATCTGACCCCAGACCCAACCCATAAATAGTGTTCTTAGACCTCACACCATCATCTCTTCAAATTTGGATGAAAATCCCACAAATTAAAATTTCAATGGAAATACATTTACAAACTCAAGTAGAAAGAAGCTTGTGCCATTCTTTAATCGCTTCACAGTCTGTGTGTTATTACTGCTATTGAAATTGATGGCAAGAATACAACACCAAGTCTCTGCACATGATTAATGTTTTATTCTTCCTGTAACTTGCTATAAACCTTAAATGAACTCGCAGGTTGGCAGGAGTATGTTAACAGCTAGATGCCAAACTGTAAGAGACATTTTTTCCAAACAGCATCACCTTCCCTGGAAGTGTTTCCCTCTCCTCTCCATTTTTTCCTCCATCTCCTGATAGCTATTATAGATCATTGCATATTTCATTTGTATTTGTGACTTAAATCCTTCAAAAAGTCTTGATCCTAGACATAAAACACTCCATGAAGAGTTTTTTCCTTTTTTCAGCTCCAGCCTTGATATTTTTTTTTTTTTTCCTCTGAGAAATGCTGCAGAAAAAGATACCAATTATTCCAACTGGCCTGAAAGCAAAGAGCCAGACTGGGCTCACTCACCCATTTTCCAAAGATCTCAGAAGAGGAATTGATGTTGCAGCTTAACTATACAACTTCAGCCATTGCTTTCTTTAGCATATTTAGCAAGTGATGCCAGATATTCAGTGCTCAAGGAATCAGCTTGGTTGCTGCATGGTCCTGCAGGAACCACTTCAGCTCTCAGGCTCAAATGTCACATGTGTCAGCCAGAAGAGGATCCCTCTTCAGATTTTGTGAACATAGAACGTCCAAAGGTCATTGCTAAAGGCCTTATTTTGCAGAAAGTTAAAAAAACCTGCAAGGGTTTGGTTTAGTACAGGACTCAGAGATGAAAGCCTGACAAGATTTCCCACAAAATTTCTTTGGAAAAAGGAACAAGGTTTGGCCAAATCATCTCCTTTTTAACATGCCTTCACTTGTTGAAAATCATAGAACCACAGAAAGATTTGGGTTGGAAGGTACTCAAAGATCATCTAAATACCAAACTCACAGCTGAGGACAGGGCCACCTTCCATTATTCCAGGTTGCGCAGAACCCCATCCAGCCTGTCCAGGAAGACTTCCAGGGATGGGGCATCCACAGTTTCTCTGGACAGCCTGTGCCAGGGCCTCATCACGCCTCCTAATATCTAATCCAAACCTACTCTCTGTCAATTTGAGGCCATTCCCCCTTGTCCTGCCACTCCAGTCCCTTGTAAATAGTCTTTTTCTGTCTTTTTTGTGGGCCCTTTCTTACTGGAAGGCTGCAATTAGGTCACCTGGAAGACTTCTCTTTTCCAAGCTAAATAATCTGAAATCTCACAGCCGTTCCTTATAGGAGAGCTGCTCCATCCCTCTGATCATCTTAGTGGCCTCAGTCCAACAGGTCCCTGTCCTTCCTGTGCTGGGGACTCTAGGGCTGGATGCAGCAATCCAGGTGGGGGTCTCATTCCCATTACATCCAGTAGGTGAAAAATGAATGCCCTTGCACGTCAATGATGTGGAATCTCAATTGCATACTGAAGCAGCTAGACATTTCAATTCTATTCTGATAAATCTGCTCCTTTGAAAATGTGGAACATACTTCAAAAATATCAATGTGATGCCTCAGTGAACATCCCTTTATTGAAAAATCACAGTAACGACACAACTCTGGTCACAAACAAATGGCCTGACAAAGTCCAGATACAGACAGTCAAGGTCCTCTTCTGCCTTCACAATCACAAGACTGATTACAGTGGAAGTGGCCCCCCCATGCACCTCAGGGAATAATTGGCCTTTAGTTTCTAACACCTTTAGGTCCATGTTGTTTGGATGATGAAAGCTTTCCTCTTTTGCTGCTATCAGCACCATTTTCTATCTATATAGATCTTGTGAGCATCATGGCATTTTGATCTGAAAGGGGGAAATCTCTATCTGCATTACTAAAAATGAGAAGAGAAAAAACAAAAAAATTGAATGACAAACTGACATGCTCAAAGCTATTGGCAGCTACAAAAAATAGTAAGTCTCTGACATCCAGTCCACCATGCTCTATCTATTTAATCTATCCCAAGAGCTGCTAGATACCTTGGAGATTGTACACTAATAAAACGGAAACAAAGAAAAGAAAGCACTGTAAAACAAATAATAAACTATACAATGTTAAAACAAGGATTGAAATGATTGGTGACATGGGAAAAGAGGAGTCTGGACAGCAACACAAAAACAAACAGGTACCAGAAAGGAAAAGAAGGAACACCAACATATAGCACCATCAAGCAGCAATCAGGAATTAAATTTGTTCTACAAAACCAATCTCATATAAATCAAGAGGAGATGTATCAGAATTTAGGTGAGGTGTAAGGGTCAGCTTGAATTTACAGGAAATAAAGATAGAAAAGTTATTCAAGTTGTGTAGTTGTTATGTTGTTGTACCTTTGTTTGGCATTCTGGAGGAAAACTTTGAATGGAAAGGCCTTGCCTTTACAGCTCTGTGTTTTAGTTTTGCTCGTAGTTTTTTCTCTGGAGTTTTGCATGTGCAAATAGCATAACCAACTACTAAATCCGAGCCACAACTTCATTTTCTACTTTCCCCGGAGTCCAAAAACCAGGACTGGAATATTTTCCTCTGTGATGCTGTTCCACAACCCTAGGTCAGAAGTCTGGCCAATACTTTTAACACCTCCTAAGACCCCCTGTTGTTTGACCAAAGGGATTGGAAGGCATTTCTGACAGCTGGGGTTGAGCTTGGCACCCTGAAGAGACGTCTACTGGCATCCCACTCACGCCATCTCAGCGGTGCCAGGGACTGTGGCAAACCCTTCACTCCCAGGGAGTGGTGGCTGTGCCCCCTCTCTGCTGACCTTGAGGGCCACCTGCAGAGCACAACTGCCTTGGGCTGAAGTCCTATTGCTATGATCATGGCTAGAGTGGGATGATTTTTCTCCCTAGTTTTTCAGCTCCTGTTCAAATCGGTGAGTTGTGAGCACTTTGGGCTCCTTTCCCCACTTTGGGCTCCTTTCCCCAAAGAGTTCTGAGAAACAGAAAACAGATGACTGGGTAAAATATTGTATGGGATATTAATAATGTAATTTCCAGGCTTCTAAGTTTACAAAGACTTCAGCCCTACAGAGTGTTTATTGTGTAACTGCTCCCCATTAATTTATATATATATACAAACTGATAGAGAAAAAACATTTACATAGGAATGAATAATTATGGTTACATACAACATGTTGCATATCAAGAAAAATAATATTGGCATTCCTGTTTGAAACATCGCTTCAAAGTTTCAGAAAATAAAATAATTGCCAATTTCATAAACATATATATGTGATGTATAAAACAACATTTGTTGGATAAAAGACAGAAATTCTACAGTTACAGTTTAATTCAGTTTTATGGTATAAGGAAAGAGTCTGTCTGCACAGGACACTGTGGAAAGGATAACTTCAAATGGCAGTAAATTGGACACAAAATTAATAACTTTATCCATGATACTTATGAAAATATCACTGTTCATGAAATAAGAGGAGAACAGGCTCAGAAATGTGTAGGAAATAAGCAGTGTGATAAAAAGTGTGATGAAAAAATCATATATATTTCACATTTCTTCCTAATTTTCAGAACCATTCCACATCACAAAGATCTTTTAGGCTGTTTTGAATACTATCCATGCAAAAATTTATCTTCAAATAATGTCTGAATTTTAGGCATGCATTATCAGAGGAAAAGATTAGGACATATTCATCAATATCCTAATTTATTTTGAACTGTTTCTGACACCTGAAAGGATGAAAACAAACTTATTTCACATTTGAAACTTGCACCAAATAGTTTGACTTGAGGAATTAGATTACAGTTGCCATTGATTTATAATTCTGAAAAACCCCCATGACAACAGGTTCTCACAGAAAGTATAGATTTTGATTTTGAGGACCTCAGGGAAAAAAAAAAAAAAAAGCCAGTTGTACTTGTGCTTCCAGGCTTCAGCTTTAGCTGCATTCTTTCTGTACACATTCTATTCTTTTCTTGCTAACTGTTAAAAGGTAACACATGTCCTTTAGCATGAAAACATTCCACACTTATCTTTAATGAAGTTAGATGTTAATGAATAAATAAATAATAATAACAATTAAAAAAAAAAAAAAAAGATAACTTGAGAAAAATGAATACCTGCTAAGGCTGGGCTGCTTGGGACTTTCATGGCAGAGTTCTCCAGATATTAGCCGTTCTATCACAAAATATGATCCTGCTGCAACCACAAAATTTAACACATTAATAAAGGCAACTGATCAATACAGCAGTACCAGCAGTTGGCCATCTGTAAAGTTCAAGACTTAATCATAATTAAGTCAGGAAAAGCTGACAAATACAAGCATAAGAAATCACACAAAAACAATGCAATAGAAGTAACCAAGTACCCAAAAATCATCAATCTGGTCAATTCTGACACTGTTTTCAGTTACTTCTAAATTAAGCTGAAATAAAAATTAATCCTTAATGCGTATCTTTTCCAATTATCAAATTAAGATTTGAGTTGAAATTTGAGGTAAACCAATAAATACAGCAGTGTTTTAATTATATTAAACCACATGAAACACCCAATAAGGAAGAGTGTGTGTGCAGATAACTACTTGTGTGCCACACATTTAAAAAATTAATGCAATAAAATTAGTGGTGTGTTTTCTTTCCCATGCAGTATTGTGCTGCTATCACAGCAACCCCTGTTGGTCAGTAGATGGGTATAAGGAAAACAGAGAATTTACAGCTTTGGATATGATTTCTTTTCCTAGGGTACCAGGTGCTTTAAATGCCACCAGAAGGATGCTCTTGGCAGTGCCATACTGTCCAACATGGCTTGGCATAGATTAGCTCAAAGCTTTTGTGTCTTTGCACACTTTGATTAAGGGCCAGTGCTAGAACTCCTATCGGCTTTTACTTGATCCAGTGCAGCATAGGGATTTTTTTCTTTTCTTTTTTTTTTTTTTCTCATCACAGCTGCCAAAAATATGCCAGTTAAGATAATTACATTTCAATTTAAATTGGTAATTTAATGGAAAATTTTAAATCAGGATGTAGGGCAGAATTTTACTTCCAATCCTATCCCACAACACCTTTTGTCTGTTGCAGATGATTTTGGGGCTGAGTATCACATTTTTGGCTTTCAGTGACACCAGAGTGTTTAGAAGTCTCCACAGTTTTACAGGATTGTCTCTTCAACCTCTTTTAAGCCTGCAAACCTCACCTCAATTTAGTTTCACCTGTCTACTCTTCGCTGTTTCATTGACTACCTATCTTTATGAGCCACAATACATGCAAAAACCAAATTATTCATCAAGATATTTGCTCCCATTCAAGAGAAGAAATAGAAGAACCCAAGATATTCTGCCTGCCATGGGTCTGCTGCTTTCATTATTTGTTTCGGGGCTGACACAGAAGCCTGGCAGTCGCAACATACTGTAAGGGGAATGATCTTCCTTTGTTTAGGGCGCAGTGTGTACTGTCATTTACATAATAAAATCCTCACACAAATAACAGATGGTGAAGAGGCACTCATGTTGCCACATGTTGGAAGCATGATGTAGTTCCTTGATGAACTCATTTCTTTTACTTTTGCCTACAGACGCCTACCAGCTATTAAAGCTTGGGAGTTAGTCAGCTAATCAGGGGTTTAAAGGCAGGCAAAAATCTGTATGCTTCTAGGAGAAGCAAATGATACGTCCCGATAGAAACGTGCAATCCATTGAAAATGGTTTCCACTACCATGAAAAGTAAATAATAGTCTATATTTTCAACACTCATCAGGCTGAAACACTTCACTATAGAAGACAGAAATGTCATTATTCCACAGCGTCTGAGTTTTTTTCCTCACTTTTTGGAATCCTTTCCTCAGCAGAAGCTAGGGACAGAGAGAGCTATGCTAATGCTGCATATTAGCAATATCAGTTCTTGGATGCATTACCATTAATTCTATGTGCAAGCTAAGTGCTGGAAAACAAACGTCTGTCACTTGAAATAACAGCCACAGAGGCTGTATACAGTGCAGTGAAATAAGATCACACCACATTCCATAATTATAGTTAATGGATCTGGTTTTGATCCCATTTATACCGATTTTACAATCATGTAATGCATGCTATTGTCTTGAGTGAAGCTGGTCTGTAGAAAGAATCAGTCTCCAGGATAGCAGAGGGTATTTAAATGAGTGGTCATTTAGTTGTCTAAAAGCTGCAATGTTTCTACATTGCTTTCAGGGCTGGACTGCTGCAGTTTCACTGCAGGGGTTGGAATGTTGAGACAGGCTGTGGGAACTCCTGAAGACACCTTGTGAAGGCCAGATCTATGCAGGAAATGTGGCCCAGGACACAGGATTAGCCATGGTGGCAGGTTCAGTGGGATTCACTGAGCACCTCAACACACCGGGTTGGCCCCTTCACCCTGTCCCCATTTGGAAACCCACATTCCCTGTAGCTCTAAATCAACAACTCTGAAGCTGCTGTGCAAAGCAGAGGTGACACATACAAAACCTTTACAGGCAAGAAATTCTGCTGTGGCAACCACCTGCTTCCATCCCACCCTCTGTATTTGTTACTGCTGCTCAAAAATGTCTAGACTGTGCATTTTTGTCTGTCTCATGTCTGCTGCATTAAAACCTATAGACACAGTAATTCTGTATAATAAATCTGTTGATCAGGTAGTACTTCTTTCAGGGTACAGGATCTCCTGTCTAAAAATTGTAAAAAATCCCAGACAAAAGCAAGCCCAAAAATTTAAGGTTTGCATGAAAGACTACACTATGATGGCTTTGAGCTCTTATTCAGACTGTAAACCTGATGTGAATATTTATCTTAATATTTGGTTAGCTCTGATTATCTTATTTGGGTTTTGGGGTGTTTTTTGGTTGTTGGGTCTTGGGGATTTCATTTTGCTTTTGCCACAGAAACCTGTCCCTAAGGCTAGAATATTTTGAATTGGCAGTTTTTTAGCTAGTGTAGCTTGAAGAAGAGTTGCAGGTCTGATTGTCCCATAGCATGGAGTCTTGATCTGCAGTCTTTAGAATCCTGGAAGTATGTGGTTATTTTTCATGCATTAATGCACTAGTATTGACCAGTTAATTTGAAATCACTCTCATCTCATGTCATGACAAAACAGCAAATGCAGCACATCCAGAGCTACAGATTTACAAGGTTACATAAAGATATAAGCAACAAAAGGCAGATAAAATTCCTCCATGTATTCCATCAAGGTTGAATATCAAAGAGGTCCCTCTCTAGAAATGCTTTATGTGACGCCAATGATGACACCAGGAACTTGCTACTTCTTAAGCAGTTTTCACCTCTGCAGGTAATATTCACAGAATATTACATTCTACTCAGGTAATCCCACTGAACTGTCTTCACTTAAGACAATGTCCCTTCTCATCTTTCTCTGACTTCTCTCCGTCACCACTCCCCAGAGCAAACAAAGGCAGAAACCTGAGGATTGAGAAGGAATGAAAAATGTCTTGTGGGTGATTAGGGAATTTGAAGTAGGATTTTGATTAATTTTCTCAGGAGAATCTACACCTGACTGACAATAAAAAGTCATTGTTTTCATTTCTGCTTATTCTATAATTAGAGCTCCACAGATACATCTATACATCATATATTTCAATTATTAAAAATGCAATTCTTTAGCATAATATGCTTGTAATATTACTAATGTTGGTCGAACAAACAATATTGGGACTAGAGTGTAGCTCTGTCATGCAGATGTGCTTCTCCAGCTATAGCTAACATGCATGTTAGAATTAAACCTTTACCAAATAAAAATAATATGATTGAATAATTGAAACCAAAACTGACCATGGTTACTGATTAACTAATTTGCATTTCTCTAGTTACAGATTATTTAAATATCAACAATTTGTTCATAAATAAATGTCAAGAAAATGACTTTCATAACATTCACAGAACTTAAAACTAAGGCATTAGAATTACAACCTGAATAGCTGAGAACTGAATTTAAGAGTCTAGTCTTAATATTGACATACAACACTGCGAAATCAAATGTCCATGTACTTTATGTAAATAAGATCTCTCTCATGCACTGGAGGTAAGATATGCAAAAGAATGATGAGTACAAGCAGAGAACAAGCATATCATGTTAACTTGATGTTCACTCAGGATTGAAACAGAACTCAGGATTTAAAGAAAATCATTGCAGAAAGAAAGGTATTTAAAGCAATGGTAATGATTCTAGACAAAAAGAATCAGTTGTTTTGATAAACAGTTTTATCAAAAGGAACTGGTTCAAGCAGTTAAAAAATTTACCCCCTCTCTCACTTTTATTATCCAGAAACAGTTTTAATTATACCTTTTTAATGATATGTTGTATTTCAGTTCTAGACACATAAAAGGAACAAAAATTTAAAAAATAAAAACAATAACAAAAACCCCAAACAAAAAAAAATTAACCAAGAAACCTGACTTTATTTTAAAAGATTAATTGTTTTTATAAAAATTTTCATACTTCCCAGGCGAGTTTACGGTTGGCATTAAAGCCTTCCTCCTCAGGAATCAGGCACTGTCCTGTGTGTCATGATCATGGCTCTATCTGTCACGTTAATTCTGCTGCAGACAAACCCACAACTCTGCACCATGCTTCTATTGACCCTTTTTTTCCATTTTTATTCTCCTTTTAGGATACTTCTCTTACTGTTTTCCCCACTTTTTCCTATTTTTTTTCAGCTCCACAAACTTGTTTTTCTACTTTAAGATTGATTTATGTTTTCAAAAGATGCCTTAAATTATTATCACCTTCTTTTAAAATTCCTAATTGATGCTGTCTCAGACAAATACAAGTTTCTCATTTGTATCAGTTTACTCATTTTTCTAATGTCTTGAATTCAAATTCAGTTTTGTTTATCCTCAAGGGGTAGATGTTGTCAAGCACCCCTCAACTTCAGCAGGTCTCTGACATCACAGAGTAACCAAACTCCAATATTTTGTTCAAATCTATTTCTGCTTTTTCCTAGGTATTTATTGCAAATCCTAACCTCAGATATCTCTTCTTACAAGCAATTGCTTTTCCAAAACCTGTTTCTTAATAGAAATAGTTCTAGGTAAGGATTTCCCTTGTCTAGAAGCCTATTTCCTATGCAATGTAACAGAGTATAAAACAATTTAAACTGCTGCTTTATTGAAAACACAGCTGCACTGATTTGTCTAGTGGAATTTCCTTCCTTTTAACATTGTCACATCTTTTGTATTTGTACATAGAGTGAAAAGTCTACACTGCTAGTATAGAATAAATCCAAGAATTCCATACTGGTTGCCTTTTTAGTTTCCTTTTTATTCTTCTAATTTTGTTGTCCAGAGAGATCAGAAACAGCTCTCAACAGTTCTTTTTCACTCTTCACAAAATTCTTATTCTGGAATAGATGCAGCAACTCTGTATAAGAAGGGAGTACTTTCAGTTCAGAATAAATCATGGCAATTTCCATGTTTATGTATAAAACTTCTTGCAAGCTAATTACAGAACACATGAATGCAAGTGGTATCAGAGTACAATAACCCAATGTTGGTTTTTTGGGCTTTTTTTTTGGAAGGGGCAGGGTGTATGACAGTATTTGAAATATCAAAGGAAAAAAAAATTAACCTATAAACTGTTCATTTTCCTGGTGGAAGTTTAAGCTTGATGATTTCTACTGCTGCTCTTTTTGAAGCAGTTCATAAACAGCTCTTCAGCTTTTCCCTTTAGTTATTGAAGCCTCCAGAGAGACACAGGACAATGGGGAGGAAGTGCAAGAGCTCTAGAAACCATGAAAAGCTGTTCCAAATATAGCTCCTTTTTGCTTTGCTGTTATCCATCAGCACTTACATCTCAGTAACAGCAATATCCTAACAAAATTAAGTGGTCTTCATGTTGAAAAAACAGGGAGCCTATCACAGTACCTAAAGACCACAATAAAATTGAAAACACACCAACTTTTCCTTTTTACAGGTTTAAAGGTATTTGATAGATCACCCATTCAACTCAGACCTTCAGAAACCAGGGTCATAACCTCAAGACCATCACATCTGCTTTATTGCCTGCTCTTTCTGCTAAATACTTTTTACATCTTCCCTTTTTGTCTCCAAGTGCTAAGCAATCATTTCCTCTATCAAATAATTTACAAATCCCTTTTTATACCATAAATTTACTATCTCTAAGTGAAACTGTAAATCTACATATGCAGTTTTCTGGGTCATAGCCTTGATTGTTCACAAGATGACAGCGTCCTTGTCCTTTCCCGATCCCCTTGAAAAAGGAATTGGTCTTCTTTCATAAAACAAAACTAGATGAATAATAGGAAATAAGGTATTCACAAACATCTTGAAAATAACAAAAAAAGTCATTCCAAGATATGTATTTGTATTTGTATTTCCTCTTGACTAATTCTCATTCACCTGTTTTATTGTTCTCAAGTCTCAAATGAAGCAGCAGAATTTGACTATGAACATTTTCCTTGCTATCTCAATTTACTCCAACATAATCCCCTGAATGAGTAACTTTAATGAATATGGAGGTACTATTCTACTCATTTTAAATACAGAGAATTACTAAAAGCCACTAATTTCTACCAATATGCTAAAAATTCTGGATCACCAATATATCAGTGAACCAGGTCACACAGCTTTGATTACTCATAGCAATACAACATGATTGTTGCCTGCCTCCAATCCTAACAGGCAGTTTCCTTTTTTTATTTTTTTTTTCTGTAACACTTTTTTTGCAGCATTGAATCAGTTAATATGTGAGGATACATTACCGTTGAATATTAGCACATCGTTACTGGCAGAAGGTAAATACTTTCCAAGGAATTTTGGAAACATAGGTGTCTGCAGGCACAAGCTGCATAAATTCCCAGCCTCATAACCTCTGTCCTTTGAATCTGAAAGATATGCTACCCAGTGTGCAAAACATTAAAACTAGTACTAAAAGAACAGAGAAGTAGGATCACTGGCAGAAGATAGTTACCATATAATTGTGACTTGTCAAAGTAAAATAATCCAACTTTTAGGGATATATTTATCCAACAACTTCACCTGTGTAGGGTAAAAAACGACAACAAAAGAGTCTCAATTTGAGGTCTGCATATTTATGTACACAAACCTTTATATGCTGGTTCAGACATTTCCTTACCCATAGGCACGTAAAGTCCCTGCAGAGTTAAGCCTCCATCAACAGGGCTGATGTGTTCAAATTTCCTTGGTAGTGTGCACACCAAGTTACCTTGCTCCTGATGCTCAGTGCACATACCTCAACAACTTTCACAGTTGTTCATAATCTTTCCTGTTCAGCTCTGTCTAAAGCACAGAAATATCAAGAAAGAAGCAGAAAAAAAAAAAAAGGAATCTCTGCATTCTCCCAGGAGACCAGCATCTAGTCCTGTTTTAGTGAGTGCATGCAAAGAACAGTTTCAAAGTGGAAGATTAAATAGTTATTGCTGGCAGACATCACTGCCCTCTCACAGGGTATAAAGATGGATCCAGGGAAGAAAGTGCTTAAATCTGGATCCTTCCTTCTCTACCTGTTGGGTTGTCTATAAATTGAATCAAAATTATGAGTCAGGAATAGACTACTTGTATCTTCTCTCCACACACATTTACAAAAGTCTGGCTGAAGTAGGAATTGAAGACAATGGTAGCTGAATCTCCATGCATCTCACAAGAAACCTTAACACTTTGCAGACTCCTGGCATTGTCACTCCACATCTAAACTGTTGACCAGAGGAGACTGATGACTCTATTCCTCTGTGATTTTCGGCAAGCTGTCTAGAAATTTTATTGTACAGCAGAGAATTAAACCTTGACATGCAATATTCTGGCCTTGCTAGTTAACTATGCCTGTCTGAATATTAAAAAGTTACCTGCTACTGAAATGTAACTCGCTCCTACCCCCTGTTCAAAAGCAAACACTGACTTAGTATGGTGAAAATAAGATGCCTAAGATTGGCTTATATCTCACATGCAGGTCTATGGCAACACTAAGTCAGAGTAAACCTGTTTAAAATGTATTTGCTTCAGTGGTAGTAAAGCCAGCATATCCTGATCATGAACCTACTTGGGCTGATCTAGGTACTGGGATGCTCACCGTACAGGATCCCTAGGACTGCAGGTAACTTATCTACATGGAGGGCCCATATTTCCAGCTAAAAAATATCTTCCCCTTGTCCTTTGAAAGAAACAAAATAGATAAGAATTAATGAAAATGTTTTAATTAGATCTTTGTACACTCTTTATTCAGGTACCTGCTTTTCAGATATTTATGCAGCACTCACCTGACCTACATAAATAATCACAAATTTGAAGAGAGTGATTCATCCATGTCCCACACCCCTAGTCCTGACTGAAGATTCAAAATACTCAAGGGTTTGCATGAGGGGTTTAAAAACGAAATTCCTAAGGACTACAAGAGCTGATGTGGGCTTATTTTATCTGAGCCTCTGTAGGGGTTTGGCTCCTTGGGCAGATTGGATCAGCCTGAGGGATACAGCCCATTCCAACACTGTTAACACCACCTCCCTGTGTCCATCCACCTGATCACCATCCTCTGAGACCATGGGCTGGGTCAGGGACCCACACTAGTTAGCTATTACAGCTCTTTGCTTCCCATGATCTCCTTCCACCAGCTGAATTCCCAGGTTTAAACATCTTACACACACACTGGGCTAATCTTGCTGCCACTATGCAAAAATAACTAAAACAGGTATTGGACTCTTTGTAAATACCTAGAAAATACTAAACTGACAATACCAGCTGAGTACAACTATAACCCTAATAATTTTGCACATGATGGCAGAAAGAAAACCACTTCTGCATTCTCTCTCTAATCCTCAAGAAAAGTAAATGCATTTACAAAAAATTGACAGAGCTTTGTCCCACTATGCCGTGGAGAGACATGACTTATCAAATGAGATGTGACTTATCAAATGAGGCACCAGTCTGACCCTGGTCCAATTTCCAGCTGTGTTAGGGCTCTAACACACAATCTTAGGTAAATTGTGTCTGTGCATTGGTTTTCTCCAATTTTATTTTATTGGAGAAATATTATTTTATTTATTATTTTATCCAAGGATTTTATTTTTCCTTGTTTTTATCTTGTGAAGCACTAAATTCTACAGACATGAGAGGAGGGTATTACTATGTTCCACAACTTTATCTTGACTATTTGAAAATGCATCCTTTCATGTCAGTGGCATTGCTCTTTGGTTGTTTATCATGTACTTTTCCATCATCCAACAACAGATGTGCTTTCTGGATAGTCTTCAAGATTGTTTTACAGAGCACTTGAGAGTATTTTGTTTTAATTTTATTTCTTTTGTTGTTTATTTTCTTTAAACATTTTAACCTTAGGGATTTGGCTAAGCTATCACTATTAAAAACTTATACAGCAATATGTAGTTTCTGTTTTCCATTTAAGCTAACTTTCACAAAAGTAAATCTCAAAGGATTGAATATACCTTCTCCACTTTTCTGATTCTTTCTCCATGAATGCTGCTTTCTGTCTGGGCAACATCTCTTCCCTTTGTAGTATTATTATTAAAGCCAAATGTTGCTTGAAATATGGAATAAATTTGCCTTGCTCCTAGAATTGAGATCATAGTGATTTCCTTACTTTCCTGTTTGTCCAAATTCTGTCATCAGGTTTACATAAACAAGTCAGGTAGTCTTCCTTGAGACCAAGGAGATGATGACAGGAAGAAAGCTGACCAGAATGAAGTTGCAGGAAATAGGGCCTTTTGAAAAAAACAGTGCATTTCTCTATTCCAGTCTCCATTCCAGAAAGGCCCAAACTGCTAAAATAAACTTAATCTATCAAAAGCATAGTTAATCCAGGTCACAACCTTGTTTGCATTCCTACCCTCTGTCCTTTACTGTTCTTAAAGTCACAGCATTTAAAAAATTACATATTTTTGCATTTTAAATTTGATCCAGAATTTAGAAGGCTTTGGAAGGGTTGAAGCCAATCACAACTTGCAAAGAAAAAAAAATCCTATGATCAACTGTAGCAAAAATAAACAAAAGGATTGCAATATTGATTTAAAATAGTGCCATAAACCTTTAAAACTGTGCTAGAGTTGCAACTATGCAGCTCCCATTCCATTTTATAGAGGCTGTATATTTGTGTTGCATAAGCTGCTCTGAAGAACCTTAGTGTGCATGCTTAATGCCAATATCATAACTTTAAATTTATTGCTCCATTTAACTTCACTCTGGCCACTGAATGATTCCCAAATTCTACAAATTCAGATCAGCTTCAAATACCAATTATAACAAATAAATTAAATCTGCTCAGGAAACAATACCTTTATGAGACAATTCTGTACAAAGCCCCCAATTCACACAGACAGTTTTGTTCTTTTCAAAGGCTTAAATATGGCTACAGCCATTATTTATTAGTATTTATACCTTGTACAGTAATAAGTGGAAGTTTTATTGATGACCAGAATATGATTTAGCTCTTAGAATGCTGGCAGATTCAAAACATGTTGTTGAAAAAAATGCAACGCATCTATAGGAGATCGTTCATGAAATGAATTTCCAGGACTTGTGGGCTGGTGTAAGCACTACTTACTAACTTCAAAAAGGACATAACTAGAACAGACCTCACAAAAGTTACAAAATTAGTCAGCTGTTATGATTTAAGTGCCTATTTCCCTAAATAGTTGATAACTGGTACTACCAATTATACAGGAAAGAGGCTTTTCACTGTAATTTCAAGGATAAAAATAGTTTTTACCAACATAATTGCCCTGGGTTTGTCTTAATTGAATTTTTTGGTAAGGAAGAACCAGACTAAAATCCACACAGAATGTAATAGGATAGAGTTCACATGCATGTTTATTTTCTGATGGATTGAATTAATGACTAGTATGTGCAAAGGGCTCTTTAAATCTTCACATAAAGTGCAAGCTTCTATAACTATGAAAGCAGGGAACATGGATTTTCTCATTCCAACATTCTAAGGGAGTTCATGGGATCTCACCACTGGGTCTAGCTGTCAGAAGCAAAGAGGAAACAGCAGCCTGTGAGAAGGCAGCAAAACAGTAAGAAAATGCTAGGGCTGGGTAAGTGAAGCCATGGAAGACACTGTACATTATTATGAGAATGATTTGGCATCTTGAAATAAAAATCTCTCCAAAAATACAGACTCCACATTAATTCTTTCAAATTAATCCTCACAGGATTCTCTGTCACCTCCTTTTCTCTATGTAAGAATTTAGTATTCTGTAAATTTGTAGCAAAAGTTACATTAACTGATATTTTTAGGCATTCATGGAATCATTTTCAGTTCTGTGTAGTATAAGCCTGTCTATGTACAGAGAGTGCTATCAGAAATAAACATGGCATTGAATATTACTTCAAACATACATCTAAAAATTTTCTTCTTTCTTCCCATTCGCCTTCCTTATCTTTGCCAGCCATCTTCTTTTTCCTCCCTCCCCTTTTCACAAGCCTATCCATTTCACTTCTCTAGCTCTTGTCAGCCTTTCCTCTTCCCTCCCTCATGTCTTTTATTCACTCTTACTCTTCTGTTTGGCCTCTTAAATTTGTTTTTGGCGAAAATGCTCTTAACAGTATTTGAGTAAATACAAGCGGAATGGATATCACAGGCACTAACCACTTCTATTGTGCTACAGTAAACAATAATTTGCTTTTTCACTGCTGCTGCTTCTTAGAACAATGTATTGTGCTCAGATTATACTCACTTCATATATATATTGTTTCATTTAATAGAAAGCAATTTTATATTGATAGCAGAAGCTTCAAAGGAATGTTTCAGCAAAGAAGATATAAACCCAATCTAACAGGGTGAAAAATAAAGAAAGAAAGAAAGAAAGAAAGAAAGNAAGCGGAATGGATATCACAGGCACTAACCACTTCTATTGTGCTACAGTAAACAATAATTTGCTTTTTCACTGCTGCTGCTTCTTAGAACAATGTATTGTGCTCAGATTATACTCACTTCATATATATATTGTTTCATTTAATAGAAAGCAATTTTATATTGATAGCAGAAGCTTCAAAGGAATGTTTCAGCAAAGAAGATATAAACAGAAAGAAAGAAAGAAAGAAAGAAAGAAAGAAAGAAAGAAAGAAAGAAAGAAAGAAAGAAAGAAAGAAAGAAAGAAAGAAAGAAAGAGTCTATCCTATTAACAGTACACACTGAATGTGTACATGAAGTAGGAGATCATAATTTTAAGAGCTCAGACATACAAAGAATGGGGAAAAGGATTTTTATTCCACATATGGTAGAGGCTAAATGTCCTAATGAATTCAGCTCCCGGTTCATCAATTAAATTAAGGAACAGTCCTAGCATATTCTGATACAAGCCAACTTTTCCTCAAAGCCTCTCTTTTCCTGGTCTTCCCCTTCCTCCTTGTATGGCCTCTGGATCCCAGAACAAGTAGAAGAAGGAAGAGAAAGCATGGAAGTGTCACTGTTGGTTTATCCAGAGGTTCCCAGAAGAGGCTTTTTCTGAGCACAAAGTTTGGACCTTTTCTCAGACCTTAATTTATGAAAGACCTTAATTTATGATATTTAAAATAATTTTAAAAATGTCCTGTTATGAGTGTGTTTGAGAAAATGGGGAAGAAAGCACTTTAGCTCCAACCAATCTGTTATCAATTATGAGACTATTAAGCCTATGAATACTGAATCCATTCAGGGGATAACTTCTCCACTGAAAGAAAGCCTTATTGGGGAAAAAAAAAAGATACACATGCCTCTGCTAACACATATATAGAAGAAAGGTTGATAAATAAAAAGAGGCAAGAAAAAAAGTGAAGAGATACAAAGGAACTTAATGTAAGTAATTGATTTGAAAACATAGGGCATGTTTATCATTCCTAACCTTCTATGTACTGTGCAGCAACAGCAGGATGAACTCCTCTTGATGATGATGATGATAATGTCAGTTTGTGTTAGCCCAGGTCCTGCACTATCAAAGCATTTTATCTGTACTTTTTTTATTATTATTATTATTATTACAGGGGTTGCTGCAAAGAATATTATTTTTATGTTCTTACCCATTCCCTCTCCATCAAAATTCCTTTTCTTTAAGCTAAACTTAGGAGAATTTGGCAGATTTTCCTCTCCATATAGATAGGGAAAAGGTCCCTTTCTCTCTTAAGAAATGATTAGGCCTTGTTAGATACAGAGAAGGAAGTCCAGAATGATGACAAAGGATAATAATTATGAAGATAGAGTCTTTCTCATTTAAAGTTAATCCAAGAAGCATAAACCATAAGCAGATTCAAACCTGCATTGAAAACAATTGTTCCTCTGCCCATCTGTTTGTCTCTTCCAAACACATGCTTATTCAAGTCATGAATACTTCAGCAAAATAGCTTTATTTACTTTACTTCATCCAGTGTGGTCTGATCCACACCCATGGACTATTTCCTGATATAGTTTCTTTTGGAGGAAAATTTCATAAAAGCCATCTTGACATGTTGTCTCTTGGTGGTGATGCAAACCCTGCTGCTCTTTAGAATGCATGCTTTAATATTAATCTTATTATCATCATCTATGACTTATTCTTGGCAGAACCAGAAGGCCTCCCTGCCCACTCCGGGGTAAACAGTCAAAATTTCTGTCTGATTTAATACTGAAATAAGGCTAGTTCCAGAGAAACTGATGATTCCTCTCTTACCATTTGAAAGAGATCGGTGCAGGGGGAGAGAATACACCATTTTTGTTCAATTTTCCCCTTTACATCACCCTTGCACATTCAAAAGAGCAGAACAGCCAGTGACCCCTTTGTGAACTGACTCTGAAATTGCTTCACAAAGATGTTTGCAAGAGATGCTCAAACACCAGCTGCTCATTTCCTTCTCATGGTTTGCATTTTACTCAACATCATCAGTGAGGAATAAGACACCTAAGGCTGCTTGTGATGCAATACCTCCCACAATGAAAAAAGTATCATTCAAGAAAATAAAAATTTCAATGGCTTTAAGTACATAATGCAACTTATGTTGACTTCATTTGAGATGGGAAAACTCCTGTATTTATTCTCTCTGTATGGACTTTTTTGTTTTCCTTAAATCAGACTAGATGGCATGGAGGTGTTTATGAGAGATTTGTGGCTGTGGAGAGCAATACTTTTGTTCAAACCAGATGACAGTTGTAAGATCATAGTGATTGGCAGCCTAAAGATAAATAATTTGTTGTGTCGAATCAGGGTCTAGTACAAAACTATCTCCTGGGCCACCTGTTTGTTTCTCGCAGTAGAAAAAGACTACAAAAAACAGCACTGATCACAATTCTTACAGCAGAGATCAGAAGAAGAATGGCCTTGAAAATTAAATTATTTCCACATTCCTACAGTCTGTGTAGTCACCTGTATAAATGCAGAAACAAAGAACATCTTTGTAGAAGCATCAAAACATAAGTCTGTATTTACTTGTTTTACATGGAAAAATAGCATCATCACATCTCTGTAATTAAACCCCTTATTAAAAGATATCTTAGTTCTGTAGGCATGAGGTAACAGTTTAGAAAGAAGGTTCATAAAGCCCTGTGGCAAGACCTGGGCTCAGCAGACTGAAGCTGAGCATTCCTGTTCTCTGAGAGCAGGAACAGTCAGGGCATGGTAACAGAGCACCACAGAGGTGAGTGAAGCCTCTGTGGTGAGCAGCACCAAAGCAGTGTCTGCCACTTTGTCTGTCCTGACAGACATTCCATAGAAACCTGCTCATCTCATCTGGTGCTTTTCACAAGCATTGCAGAAAACCACCAGTTTTGCTTCTTGCAAATCACATTCTCTTTTTAATTGTTTTTTCTCCACTGTTTTCCAAAAATAAAATGAAATGACTGCTGGTGCTTGTGTCCTCTTTGTCAATTACACAGCTAAATTTCTAACTATTTTATATTATTCAATGCTACTTCAAGTTAAATCTCACAGGTCTTTGAACAATGGAGTTAAATTTTTCCAGGCACAACAGCAAGCCTTTCACTTTGTAACCCTTGGAGTCCTATTTCCCTTTACTGTAGTTCTACTACAAGGGAAGCACATAATTGTTCCTAAAATTGCACCGATATTTTCATTACTTCCAAATGGTTCCATTCTACTTGAAAATGGGAATTCTTTTTATATTGGCCCCAAAAAGACAACCTTCATGTTACAAGAAAAAAGGCCACCCTTCCCATGCATAGCCATTCCTTCGGATTATCCAGTTCTTCCATTATTTTGCTCTCCTGTATTTTGCCAGCACTACCTAACATCAAAAACAGTTGTCACTGTCATGGTCCTGATGTGAAAAATATTAATGAAATAGTGAAAGAAAAGCCTCAGGACTGATCCTAAGGGAACTTAATTTGTAAACTTCACCAGATCCAAGACCAAAACTTTTGAAAATTTGTTATTGATCTCAAATTTCTGCTTATTATCTCCATGTTCTTAAACAAAGCTAATTTTCTGCATAGTACCATTTCAAATTCATTACAAAAGTCCCCACAGACTAAAATCTAATATTTTTCTTGCCTATGAAATCAGTTACTTAAAATCCTAATTTAATGAAGATATCAGATTATCTGATGTGATAATACTTTAATAAACATGTGCAGTGCTATTTCCTCTTTTTTTATTTGTTATCATATTTCAGTTACTGTTGCAAGAAATAATTATATTGAGGGAAATACTGAGGCAGATTAAGAATTTGATGGGTGAACTTGAACAAAGTAAGTTCAAATCTTTTGGCTTCCTATCCTAAACTAGGGACAATAGATGGGAAAAGAAGAGTTTTCTGAAGAGGCATAGTAGAAAACCCACACATTTAAAAGCTAGGTCATGGCAAGTCTTTTGTTGGTTCTTCTACATATTGCATATTTTTCTAACCCAAGTATTATTACTGGGTAGCACAGTCAAATTACAAATGCAGTAGTGACACTTAGGAAAAAGACAGATTGTAAAAATACTAAACATTCAGCCTTAAAATTGTGTTGTTATTATTGATATCTCCACCTGGGAAGCATTTCTGTGAAGCATCCTGATGACAAAACAGCACTCCATAGCCAGTGCTTATGTGTGAAGAAAGGCAACAGGTAGCAAAGGAGTAAAGAAGGAGGAGAGTGAGACAACAGCACACAGGGCGTGGTGTGGAAAAGCAAGATATGACAATAAGGTGCTTGCTTGTTCTGGATACAAGGAAAAGCATGATTTACAGCAGAGTAAGGGGGAAAAGAAGGAAAGCAAATTTTTTTTAGGGGCAAAATTCCTCCTGTACTACAGGGATTGTACTGTCAGTTTGGGAATTGTAGCAGCAGCCTGGCCATTCCCTTGCTTTGGGAGCTGTGGCTGTGTATGTGGTGAGAGCAAGCACCTAAAGAGGGATGAAACAATTCCTTCAAAGTTTATCAGGTGAGACATTGCTGAAGCACCCCAAAGTTTCATTGTTTTCACTTAAGATCCTTAACTTCTAGCACCCATTAACTATAAAAGTAAACTTCAGGAGAATTCCCATCACTGAGGCAAAGTGGAAAGAGAAGTCCATCATGTATTACAAGAGAACAATTCCTGTGGCTATTTTTCTTCACTACTGAAGGAAAGCAAGCATAACTCCAGCTAACACTTTGAAGAAAACAAATCTCAGAGAGAATACTGCCAAAACACTGCTCATTATCATATTAGTAAATGTTTTCAGATCTCCAAAGGTGTAAAGACACTTTCTTTAAACAATTAAGGTCATTTATGAACTTAGACAGTGGCAAATCTTTATGTTTTGCTAGAGAGAGGTTTCCAAGAGCAAACTTCAAATTCATTTGAGCCAGAGTCTACATGTCAATTTTTGCTTTCTATTGCTTTTGATAAAAGTGAATAATGACATCAAGGCTAAGGTTTTAAAAATAAAATTATCCTATCAAATAACATTATTATACTTCTCAGAATTTATTAAAAGATGCTTGAGAAGTGATGATAACAAAGTTGGGTTTCTGCAGTAGGAAAAGATACAGAAGTTTTAGGAGTTTTTAAGACCTTAATGAGAAGGAAGGAAAAATTAGTAAATGCATCCAGAATAGTTTTTTTAAATATATTTGTGTAATGGTAATGGTTTCTAGGATTCCTGCAATTTGACTATACCCGCAAGATGATTTAACTTAAAATGTCGTTATTTTTCTTTTTATCCACTAAGAAATTCCATTAACCTTGAGCCTGCAATGTCAAAACAATGATGGTGAAATCTGCAGTTTGCACTTCCAAAAACATTTAGTAAAAATATGGCTGAAAGCAATCTGCAGAAAGTGTAGGGGGAGCTAATGGAAAATAATATGACAGATCAACACAAGGACTTTAGAAAGAGACCACTTGTCTGCCAACATCTTTGTCACAGTTGCCTCTTTTTTCAATAAATTCTACAAAATAAAAAGTAAGTGCTAAACTTCAGTCAGAAGGATTCAATACTTTAAAATTAGGCCATAAATATGATTTTATATAGGATCATCTCACCAATACAAATGTTTTAAACCTTATTTTATGCTCCACATGAATTATACATCTGCAGTTCATATCAGTTCATCATTTATAAATGATGTGGCCTTTAAGGAATTTGACAATGGACTGATCTAAGATCAAGGGGAAGTTCTCCAGAATGCTTTTAGGAATAAACATCAATCTGACAGTATAATTTTTTAGGCATTTTGAAGTGAAGTATCAATTTTATCAGATAATTATCTGCTGGAGGTCATTGTATGTCAGTTCCCAATCATTTTCTATTAGAGATATAATGCAGAGAAGGTATATATGTACTGGAACAGATTTTCCCTGCATATTTATAACTAAGTAGTCCTTCAGGCTTCAGGAAGATAACACAGGTAAAACAAAGATATTTAACCTGCTCTCCTGAGCCAGACAAGATTCATAGCATGAGCAAAAGCTGAGGTATCCTGTTATGGTACTGTCCCATCAGGGATAAACTAGCAGAAAAAGGATTAATTTAGTCATGGCCAATATAACTAATGATTGTATTTTTCAGTATAAATGTACAAATAACTGTATTTTTCAGCATAAATATATAAAAGCTATATAAATATAGCTTTTATATAAAAAATTCTTAAATGTAAAGCTATATAAATATATATAAATATACCAGAAATCACAGAAAAACATTGGTAAAGCTTGTTTAAATTTACTTTGTCTTAACTGTACCTTTTAATTCTTCTAGGGTACTACTTCTTTCCTTTAAATGAATTTTATTCCAGATCTTTGTGTTGTTCCTTATTTAGAATCAAATTTGATCTGTTTCACCATAAAGACCTGGAGCTGCAGTCTCACCATAATTCATGAATATAAACAAAAGCTGAAAAATTGTAAGTGGAATATTATGTCATGCAATTATTTCAGAGAGAGGTCTCCAGGAGCAAATTTCAAATTCACTTGAACCAGACTCCATACATCAGTTTTTTTGTTTTGTATTCCTATAGGTAAAATTTTCATAAGAATACTAAAATCCTCACAAGTACTAAAAAATTAGTGTGTCCTTCAAGGGGATAGAAATTCAGACTTTCCAGGATTTGGCAGTGAAGTCCTGGGACATGGTCTGTTAACCTTTTTCTGAGGCCACCTGACACTGAGTGCTATCTCCTTGCAGCTAACAGAAAGCACCAGGCAAAATTTTAAATACAGTTTTTTAACTTGCAGAGCAGAACAGGAGGATGGATTCTGCACCTGTTGCAATCTCAGTGAGTGACCATGGGGCTTTGGACATCCCCACTGCTCTTGGGGGTGCTTCGCTTCTCTGTGTGGCTTGGAAGTCTTTGTGGAATCTTTCAGAGTCCTTTCAGACTCTGAGGACTGATGGAGTGGGAGAGCACAACTATAACTGAGGTAATAAATGCATTCACTCTCACACTATATTGCTCTACCAGAGCAAGGATCTAGGGGATTCAGTTGGGAACCTGGCAAGCTCCAGGAAGGTCTTTCACCAGTGAATGTGACCAAATGGAAATACCCACCAAATGTAACCCCACAGGGCTCATTATAAGATAAAAAAGCTACAAATTAGCTTGCAGAAAAAAACCCCCACTGGTTTAGAGGCTTCTCTCTATGTGATTCTCAGTAGATTTATGTTTTTCTGAGAAAAAAATGTTCTCACTGCATAACTTCCATATTTAACACTGCAAGGGAAGTATAGAGCAAAGGAAAAACACTGTCTTAAAAAAAAAAAAAAGCTGAACATCAAACCTCACGTAAAATTTTAGTTGCTGGGCTTTCTTTGTCTCTTATATTTGACTTGAATAAACAAATGGACTAAAATTGTCAAATAGTGGCATTACAGTCTGTCATCTCAAACTGTAATACTGATTGGCAAAGACTTCCATGCCCTACATGCCACCCAGGCTGCCACTGCCTCCTTCCACACCAGGGAAGCAAATGCACATCAAGCACAGGCTTTTGGAGCTTTGCACAGCACCACTGAGAGAGATTCTGTAGCCCTAGGTGCAGACAACAACAGATTAGGTCTTTTCTGGCTACATCATGTTTAGCAATTCCAGTATGGCCCATCATGAAAGTAATTTTAGACCCACAGAAAGCAGGTGTAGTGCACATGACATGGCCCTTCCACTGCAGGCTGGCTTCACCATGCCACAATGGTGGCAGAACTGCCAACACATGGAGAATCCTTCTTTAGCCTTCCCCAAACCCTTAATCCTCACAGATGGGAGACATTACAGCAGAAAAAAGCAAATTGTTTTGTCTCAAAATCAGAGAGAGAAAGCCTGGTGCATAACAAATGATATTTTCTCCTTCTGCCTGGTTTTTTTTTGTTTTTGTTTTTTTTTGTTTTTTTTTGTTTTTTTTTGTTTTTGTTTTTGTTTTTGTTTTTGTTTTTG